>DVZL01002531.1:0-15331 GCA_018236625.1 Lasaia peninsularis
CCAATAAAAACACAATTTTTGAAAAGTAATATCTCACAGTGATCCGCTCCATTCCGCGTTCCCACCAAAACTCCTGTTTTTTATTTGCTTCGGTCCGTCTTTATCGCACAGGCTAAAACCATTGGCCATGCTCCCTCCTCTGACGAAGTATATATTTCGTTTAACCTTTAGTCAAGACTGATTAATTTGCATCTTAGATCATTTAGTACAGGATAAGCCTTACGTACGCATTCCCCTCTGCCGAAGTATGAGATCATATGATCTAACGCGTTTAAAAAACTTTTCGCGTAATCGATTTAAACTGACAAATAACTCGGTATAGCATCGAAAAAACGTCCGTTAGTGCTCCGTTAAAAATGCCATTTTGTGCGATAAACTCGTGTATAAAAAGATCAAACATTTCAAATCTACAAAAAGATGATGTTACATTTCATTTTTCAGCATTTTTTATTTTATTGACGTAATATTACAATATTTATGAAATTTCAAAAATATCGATGTAGTATCGATTTACATCAGGTTTAAAACAATAATCGAGTTACCTGTATAAACCGATTTATTTCGATTTCAATCTATTTTGTACCTTATCTTCCTGTAATATAATCAATACTCAAATAATAAAAATTCGACTATAAGACATTTTTCTTGAGACTTATGTGTCAAATTTATAGTTTACCAATAGAATACTTTAACGACACGCTTTAAGATTCATATTCAAATAATGAAGATATGATAGCTCGAAGGCGGAATTTTCGTCTTTTTTTCCTGAGCAATAGAGAATGATCTAGTATATCCCTAAAGAAAGTCTCAAATTTATCCTTCCCTTTGTATTAGAGTGTCTTATTACCTTATAATTACACATTTGTTTAAGTAATAGTGCAAAAAAGTAAGGTAGTGTATCAATTGTATATAAGTGTGAGTTTGTAATGACGAAAATTATTTTTGTAAATGTGTGCTTTGTTCGAATGTAGTAGTTACCTTTCTCCGCATCAAAATTGGCAGAATTTTTTGTTAGAAGAATTGTCTGCGTCACTTATCCATTACTAAATGATCTAAGGTGGAATCCTATCAATTTCATAGACGATTTTTCCTTTTTTTAATATTTATTTTATTTAATTAAAGGAACTTCAGAGTAAAGTCTTAATTAAAACCTCATGTTTAGGTTTCGCGTATGTTGGCGGTGCATGTGTGGTCAATAAACGATTGGAAAAAGTGAATTCAGTTGCCATAATAGAAGATACCGGCGGTTTCTCCGGAATCATCGTAGCAGCTCATGAAGTCGGTCATTTGTAAGTAGTAGCTTTAAATATATGTTATCTGTTCTAAAACCAGTTTTTATAGCATTTAACAGAAAACACTTCTTAAATTATCGCCTCTGTGGTCGAGCTTAGTCGGTGAACGGGTTTGACGTACGAGGTTCCGATTCCCTGCTAGGGTTACTTCTTCTATATAAACTTTTTTCAGTTTATCTGCAAAATACAATATTGACTAGGATAGGATGTGATTAATTCCTGATATGGTGAAGTACTTGTCACCTCTCATATCATGGGATCTAATATCGTCGGCTATTTAATAGTTATAACGGTATGTGCCTCTGCCTGCCACCTCAGGGATGTGGGTGTGACGATATTTATTAATTTATTTAAATAAGACTATTTTATCATCGTTTTGGGCTAAGGATAGAAGGTGCTTTCTAATGCGCATCGTACCTATGTATTTGTTCGAATATAATTTCAGACTTGGCGCAGTACATGACGGTAGTCCCCCACCCTCGTACCTCGGTGGGCCAGGAGCTGAAAAGTGTAGATGGGAGGACGGTTTCATCATGTCAGATCTCAGGCACACAGAAAAAGGCTTCAGGTGGTCGCCGTGCAGTGTGCAGAGCTTCCATCACTTTCTGAAGTAAGATTTGTTTTAGAAAACATTATCTTTTTTTCCACATGCAATTTTTCTTCGACATCAATGTTAAAAAAACTCCTATATATAGAATTTTTAGTTCCAATGGGGATTTTTTCTTTCGACTTTTAGAATGCATTGGGCATTTTGATAGATCTATTTGAATCTAAAAATTATCAGGTTAAAAATATAATGTAACGTATCAGTCGATACAAAAATTTTGAATTTATAACGGTTTTCCATATTGTAATATATGCTACAATCACATAAATTGCATAAAATATTTGGGATCCTTGTTTTGAATATACAATAGTTTGCAATAAATCGTCGCTTTTCTTTCAGCAGGGTTCAAATCACGCAATTTCACTTCAACGACCTACAAGTCAGGGAACATAATACTCTCTATATAGTATAGGATTCCACTACACAACGACCTTCACCGCGCTGGTTAATGGATGAAAGATATTTTTATCAAAGAAAATGTGTCAATAAATATATAATGAATGGGTAGTCTAAAAATTGTCAGTCCAGAATCTCATCATCAAATCATTTAGGACTAGAGTGATCATATTCTCTTTTTTCACGATTCCTGTAGGATACTTGCTTAGCTTCCACCATTACTTTCTTCATAATACACGCCGGTTTCAGGGATTTGAAATCATCCCCGGATAACACACGAGCAATTTGATCGTGGAATTTCATATGTGGAATTAAATTACTTAAAAACTGGCAAAAGTATTATTTTATAATAACGAGTAGTCTGAGTCTGTTTAAAATAATAACGGTAAGGACGTCCAAGTACCCACAACGTAACATTTAAAAATATATTATTTTTCAATATTAGCAATACCGTACACACATTTACTGCGGACGAACTTATAAATTCGACGTTCCAAACAAGTTACGCCGGCTGTAATTGCAATTTATATCGTATCAAGAGCCTACCATGACAATAATTGGCACCATAAATAAAACAAATACGACTCAATTTCGACTTTTAAATCAGCTTCGGCGGCTTTCTCACAAGTGTAATTTATAAAATGAAATGAAATAAAAATAATTAACTTGCGAAATATTTAAGTTAAAAAGATGTTACAAATAAAAGGTTACGGTTACCTTAATAGGAGAGAAAGACAGATATGGTACCGTCATGAAAATATAGTACTATCGCAATCTTATTTCTCTTTCTAATATCAGACGATTACAGGCAGGCGGATGTTTTACCTACTCAATGTTACGTACTAACTTTCCGCCCGCGGCTTCGCCCACGTGAATTATTTTAATAACACAATCAACTTTCAAAGGGCAGACATTATTCCGACTTATAATACTTATTGCGTGAAAACATACCCTCTTTTTAATGTAGTTGGTTAAATATATGTCCTTCCTCAAGGTCAACTCTGTCTGTACCAAATTTCATCAAAATCTGATTTGTAGTTTAGACGTGAAAGCGTAACAGACAGAGTTACTTTCGCATTTATAATATTAGTACGGATTAAGTATAAGATTAGGTAGCAGACCAAACTGTAGTAGGATAGTTAATTCATTAAAGTATTTATGAAAAAGATTTAAAAAATAATTGCCTCTTTTGTATATTATATTATACTCGGCGTATATCAAATTCTTTACTTACAATTTTAACCATATATTTTAATTTTGTGTACACCCAATAGTATATAACCCAATGTAGTGAAACAAAATTTTGTAAGATTTAGTTATGATAAAAAACTTTAAAACAAACGGGCTGATTATGATTCTATGCCCTCGCGTTACGTGCACGATGAAATAAATCCTAGTCTATCGATCCTCTGAGAATGCTTCAGTTTCAGGACAAACTTTCGTTGAGTTACAAAATTTGTTCCACTAGTGCCACTAGTCTGGCTACCACTTAGATTTTTAAAACGTTAAAAGTTCTTTCTTGCTCGATCAGTTTGTAGTGCACGTTCCCACCAAGGCTCACCCAAAATCGTTACCGTTGTGCCGTCATAAGCGACGTCACACATTTTATTAAAACTACGTATATGCATATTACTATAAAGTAAATTGTATTATTTTTCAGTGGTGATACCGCGACGTGCCTATATAATTCCCCCCACGAAGACGACTCGCTGCCCAGAGTATTACCTGGTCGGCTCCTGACTCTGGACGCACAGTGTAGGAAAGACCGAGGGACAAGGTAAGCTGGGGGGGTTAGAATCTGCACTACCGTCTCGACGCGATCGTGTCGTTTTGCACAATTTCAAATGTCAAACTCAAAAAATTGTTCCAGGTTTTTTTTTAATTGACATTTCAAATAGTGCAAAATGACACGATCGCGTCGAAACGATAGTGTAGTATATTCTAACCCCCCTTATCTCTAAGAATGGATGTTTTTTTTTGGGCCTGTACCTGCGCTCAAGTTGAAAAGTTGTGTTATTAAATACTAGCTGCGTATTTCAAACTGCGACTTGTGCATGCAAAACCTTAATTACTCAAAATCCTTAAAATCATATTAGGTACTTTTGGACGTCATAGTAAATTATTTATAATTTACCAAGACGATACTGCATCAAACTTATAGTAGGACTACGCATATGTTTATTAATTAGAAAATACTGAAAGAATATCCCATAATAAAGGGATTATAGATCTTGCCTAAATTGATTGTAACTTTATATTTTGGTGTAGTTGGTCAGAATACAAGATCATGATCCAATCTATAATTATAGAATGACGTGTTTAATGTGACATAAAATATGCCCAACAGTAAATACACAAGAGCCTTTATCAAAAACTTTGCCTAGTATTAAACTCTTAAGACAAATATGAATGTTTAAACGTTTTACGACTCTATTAGACGTAATTCATTAATTATTTACTTAAAGAATCTACAAATATTTGGTCAAAATATCGAATGTGAATCGGATAAGTGGTCGTCAGATACATATCAGACTCAATATACATACGTGGATAATGTGTCGTAGCTTACGGATACGTCCGATAGTTAATTTGTTTCCAGCTCCAATAATTAAAAATTAATGCATTAATTTGCTACATTCCAGTGCCTGCTTCAAAGACGAGCGTGTATGCGCTCAGTTGTTCTGCTTCGACTCGGCGAGCGGATACTGTGTGGCGTACCGACCCGCCGCCGAGGGATCACCGTGCGGTGATGGACAGGTTGGTATTGGTTATGAGGAGTACTTCAAATAAGCAATGATAGGCACTAGTAGAATACGATAAAGGACAAACAGAGAGGCCAAAAACAAATTGCAATAGAGTCAAATTTATTTCTAATATTTTAAATCAATGTTATGAAAATTATCATTGTGATTTTAGTACCTAGTTGTAGAAAAGAATTTCCTCTAACATTCTTCCGACTCTATGACTAGTTTTTGGCGTGTGAATAAACCACAGAAGCGAAATTAGAATTAGGTACTGTTTTTTTAAGCCTTCGAAATAAATTCTCGTTGTAGGCAATAACTTAGATTCTATTGCAATCCGTTTTATCATCTGCATTTGGTTCTACCCTTACTATCTTTCCTCCCTCTGTTATATCCTGCATTCTTCCGCTTTTGCATCCACCGTATATCTGCAATTTCAATAAGTCGTTGATGTAGTTTTGATACAGAACTTTTGCAAACAGAATCCGAAAAAAATATTTAAATCGAAACAGCACTTAAGTATTTCGCATAATCTGCACTAATTAAAAGTGAAAATATAATCCTCTCCAAAACGCATGTGCCTTATCGCGAAGAAATTTGGTACGCGAGTTCACTGTTGTAGTAACTAATATCTGAAATGTTTGCTTTGGAGTAGGTACAAGAGCTTTAAGATGGGAAGTTAGACTGTACTCTTCAAACGAATATGGAACCAACAGGAAAATGAAACGTGTAATTAATGTGTCTGGAATACCGAAAAGAGTATATCAACTATGACCGAACACATTAACATGATGTTTAATTAAACTTCTTCATCGTAGAATTCGAATACACGTTATTTATTATTTTTATCATTGTAGTTTATAGAATTATCCTTGTCCTTTTTTCTTGTTTTACATTGTCTTTGGATCACATTGCTGCCTCTAATGGACAATGCACAGATAATATGTTTATTATTAAACATGTCATGTCATGGATATCCAATTCATAAACGAATGTTCTCATTTCAGTATTGTATAAATGGGCGCTGCATAACGGAGCATGAGAACATAATCCCGGACTACTCGCAGCACACGCCCAGCTACGTGCGACCCGACACTAGTCCATTCTACGGTAACATCACAAGGTGCGTGCTGTGTTCTGCTGAAACTGATTGCTTACAACAATCAATCTCAGACATCTAGGGGCAACACGGAGGGGTCAAAGATGGAACTCTAATAACGTTGAAGGATTCATTCTTTCTTTGAAGACATTCGAGTTGAATAATTATAACGACTCTATATATTATCTATTATCATCAATTTATACGCCTCCAGTAGTTCAGTCCCGATAAAAATGGTCTAATAGATTCTCTGTGATGCGGTACCAGATAGGGAATCCAAAAAAATGTGTTTTTTTTTCTGTAACTGAGTAGAATATGTATAAGATATTTTTTAGTATACAAACACAGCTATTTTACGATATTATTACGTACGCTCATTCTATAAAAATGATTTTGAGATAAACATGAGGTTGCGAGCGCTAAGTAAAAAAAAAACAATTCAATCTTTCATTACAACAAATAGTAGGTATATCTCGAAAAATACTGCTTTAAATAAATAATTCTAATCAGTTCAACCAACATAGCATCTTAGCATAGAATAAGGAAATCCAAATCAGGTAAGGTTGGTAACAGGAAATTTTAGGAATCAACTTTTTTGTTTAAAAGATACTATTTATTTATAAACTATTTGTGATGATGTATCCTGTTTATATTGTTATTGAGTCTAGTTTAAATGTCTTCATCTTTCCCATTTTTTTTTACAAAATATTATACTGTGATGAACTAATAATTATTTCGCTCAACTACAGTAGTGAAGCCACAACACAGCCATATACAAAAAGCACAGAAGCACCAGCACGTATCAAAAATTATAACCAGAACCAGAAGGAGAAATCTGTATTTACAACATCAACAACGACATATAATCCATTCAAGTTTTTCTTCACGACAAAACCAACCCCACGCACGGAAAAGACGACAGAGAAACCACAACCTTCTAGTGTCACATATCCACCGTCTCTAAACAAATACTCAATAACATCAACGAAAAATCCATATGATTTCAAAGATTTTACAAAACCCACATCACAAACCACAAAACGAAGCTTCTTCGGCAAAGACGATTGGGGAACAACAAAGAGTCCGTTTTCGAGCAAAGGCCAAGTCAAAAACCTGTTCAAATTTGGGACGTACTACTCCCAACCAAAGTCTTCTGATAATTCGATAAGACCCGATGCGAATTCTCAGCAAGTTCAAATAGAACCAGCGAGATTGGCCTACTCTTACCAAAGGAATCTTACGTCGGGGGAGCTCATTAGAACGTAGATGTGCCAAATTGGTAAGGTCATATTGGACCATGTCATTCGCATGAAAATCATGTCTCAAATCTTTGATCAATCCGCTCGATATCAGAATCAACATCAATCTCCCTTCCTTTGCTAATGTGAACATTTTCTGCTTCAAACAAAGCATTTTTAGGCGTTTCAGTAGTTGAAATCATATGTACATATTCTCATGGGAATCCTTTTCAATCAATCAAGTATCTAACGGATCCATAGTCAAAACTAAACATACTTTCATAGAAACATTCAATTTTGGTCATTTCATGATCATTCTGTACATTTTCATAATTCAAAATACATAAAATTCTGCAATCAATTGCTCAACGAGTACATCAATATCATCATATTGTATTGACATATAACTATTTAATCCGATTTAAATTTCCAACGAATAATTTGACCAACAAGTAGATCCCTTTAGTTAAATTCGAAATTGCCTTAATATTTTTATGTCTTATTATTTTAACTGTAGTAGTTTATATTGGTAACATTCAAATTTGGGTTCGATGATTTTTAATGTCTCGTGAAAAACAAATTCCAATTTTGAAATTGACATCAAAAATATCGTTGTAAGTTGCAACATCCCGAAAATTTCTTTTTTTAACTTCAAAACTACTTGTTTCTAATTTTTTTTATATTTTTAGAAACTTGAAGATCAACAAGATTTCTCGAATGTTTGTTTATTGGTTTCTGACACGTTCTCTTTTCTATTTTCTATTCTCTTTTAGTACAATCTCGTGCATCTTTTTTAGATAGGTTGTAAATATCTGCAACTCCAATCTGTACTTCTATTACTCAAATCTCAAGCATCAATGCTTCGTCTGTCTACTTCTTATTTACCTTTTACTGTTACATTTTTTTAGTATTGTAGTCCTTCCATCTCTGTGAAGGTCTTTAGCATGAGTTGTAGAAAAATTTAGTCTTCAAATTAGTCAAGCATTTATAATAATTTTTTTACAACATTCATAGTCTCAACATACTTAGGTAATTCATTAGATAAAATGATCTGGGGTACTCCCTATCATAGCTGGTAAATATTACTTTTAAAAACAAAATCGCGTTATCAGAAAAACGACACTTCGAATGATCATCCGATCGTAAGTTTTAAAATGTGTACCTAATTTTTATTTGACACTAGTGTATAATATTTATCACTAGTGATAAAAAAATCACTGAGTGATAATTCAAATGCACTTTAGATTTTTATGATTATTGATTAACATTTAACTTGACGTTCAATAAGATAAATATATATTCAAATTTTAACATAGATGATGGTGTAACATAGAATAGAATAAGTAAATAGATATGTTTCGTCCCATCACATTACAAAAAATGTAGATACCTATATAAAACAAAACCTGGCCATTTTCACGCATATTGCATTTGCTTTTGCCTGTGTTGAAATGTATTAAATCATTAGATTGAATGAAAATCATGCTTACAATTTTCACAATGTCAGACCATTGGTTTAAACTTTTGTTTAAATGCATGTATTTAAAATCACTTTTCTTTGAATATACTTTAAAAGCAATTATTATAAAGACGATAGTTATCAAGTAGGTACTTATTTTTTTAACTAAGTACACTTAAATGTGAAAAATCGAGATTGGCAAAGCATTTAAGGTCGTAGCTCACTTACACATTCCTGCTACGCCTAGCCTAATAAAATATCATTCAAATATGGGCTTTAAGCCATAACCTTGCGGTATAGTTTATAATGGCAACATAATTTAGCCGCCGACCGGCGTCTGCTACCTTGCCATTGTTAACTATATCGCAAGGTTATTAAGGACCATATTTGAATGAATTTTTTAAGGCGAGGCGTAGCAGGGACGTGTAAGTGAGCTACGACCTTCAGGCTGTAATTAGAGACGAAAAATTTCGCGTGGCCGCCGCCGCTGCCGCGTTGACAAAATTCATTTCATATAAACGCGCCCTGAAGTTAGTTCGGAGCCACTGGGATAAACTCTAGTATGATTGATGATGGACACTAATTAACATTTTTATTAAAAAACTTTTTTTACAAAACCTTTTTCTTTGTATCTTAAGTACGTCATTCATAATTAATCGTTCAATAAATTTTTTTACTTACTTACTTGAAACTTTTTTAGATATGTGAGATAATATGTTATATTCTATAATGCTAAAAGTACCTACTATCAAGAGAAGACCTGGCTATCTCACTCTCTCAAGATCAGCTTCTTTTTTGACTTGATCAACTGCACAAGAAAAAGAGATGACCAAACTAAACTTCTAATTAATCATTATAAATTAGCTAACAATCATTTTTGTACCTAATGTCAAAATTGAGACAAAAAGCTGTCAAAAATGCCAATCAATTGTTCATTTATTTAAATAAGTACTTACCAAAATCCCAATGAAGTAAAACGGAAAGAAATTCCTGCGACACTGATCGTGACCATTTACAAAAATACTTGCATATGTTTCAGCAGCCGCCATTAATGAATCGCCAATCGTGAAGGCAGAGTACTGAAGACTGCAAGCTGGAATCAGACTGGTGCTATACCGACTGTGTAACCGGCATAACTTTACAGATTGTAAACTGTGCGCACATATTTTAAGGTAAAATGAATATTACTCCCGTGATTTTATTGTATACTTGGAGTCACAAATATTGTACATACTTTTAAACCGACCTCTTTTATTTTCAGACATTGATGTTTTATTTGTAAATAAAGATAATAATAGTATTTTTTTAAGAAAATGTTAGAAAGAGTTATAGTGAAGACGAAAAACATATCTTTTTACACACAAACTACATTGTTAATGTTTTAATTAAATTAATTTTCTAATTTTTCTATTAGTTATTGTCTATATTTTTAATAATATATATTCTATACATTTACATTTGTGTATAAATTTAAAACTTACGTAAATTTTTCAAAAATAATATTTTTTTTGTATTTAGTAAAATTACTACCTACCTAGATTATATTTATAAAAAATAATCTTTGTATGTTTGAAATTTTATAAAATAATATATTTTTGTAAATAATCAATTTCTTCAGGAAGATATTTTTATATATTTAGAGGAGTAATATTCAATATACAGCGGGTAATACAGTAATGTGATGCACATGTGCGAGTGTCTAATCCAATTTAAGTTTGACACTTCTGTGAGTGATAATTACAATGTGATCGTGTTACTAAATGAACTTTAAGTACATTAGTATAATAGTTTTGTATAGTTCATCGAAACCTTTGCAATAAGGTTTTGATATATTATCCTTTGATATTTTTAATTATTGACATTTGAAGTGGTTGTAAAAAATAGCAATAATGTAACAAGAAAACTGCCACTATGTGCCTCCTTAACGTAAGAGATACAAAGATAGTGATAAAATAAATGTATGGTGACCCTAGTTATAAATTTCATTACATGTAAATTAAAATAATAGATAAATCAAAAATATGTAGATATTAACAAAATACATGACTTTAAAAAATTGGGATTAAATGACTACCATCTTAAAGACAAATCATGTAAAAAAAATAATTCTTAAGGCAAAAGTATAAAAAAATTTAGGGTCATAATTCAGTTCCTGTAATACAAAATATTTAGATTCTATTATCCAAGTACAAATAAGTTTTTGTAAAAAAATATATGGTTGAAATTCGCAAAATGCCCTCTAAAAATTACTTGGATATTTTCAAAAGGTATATGAATATTTGCTAGTTTCTTGGAATTTAAAAGGTGCATTAGCTAGTTTTTCCTCTTTTTTCCAGTACTCATCAATTGTGTTGTTAATTTTTGTACATGTTCAAACAAATGGGTTCATAGCTTAAATTTTTTCTATGATGGGTAAACTAATGTATTCTCTCTTATTTGTAACCAGGGTCACTTTCTTTGTATATATTTTTCTATGAAATATTTGTTAATTGCGACTGGATCGCATATAGATTAAAGTGCAAGTATTTTTCTATCTTATCTCTGCTATTCTGAACAAATTGGAACAAATATTTGTAAGATTTGCAATTTTTTTAGTATTTGTACAACATTCAAGTTACCATAGAGTAATGTAGTTTGGCAGTAGACATGGCAATGTTGTTTAGAGAATGTGCCTATAATTCTGACATCACTTGCCTTTTTTACTATTTATTACGTTTCAATAATTTATGTTTATTATATACATTCTTAAGTTTTTCCTAAGTTGTGTAAATTTTAAGAAAAAATATAAAAACAACAAATTATTTTTGTATTTTATTTGATTTTTTACATTTTCCCAACACCATTGCAGATATAACCAATAAGTTAAAATTGAAATAACAATTCAATATATACAAAATATTCACAATCCCATTAAAAAAAGATTTAAAACTTAATATTGTGGCAGTTTAATTCTTGAATGTACATAAAAAATCTTTTAATTATTAGGATGTGGACACCAACAAGTTAGTTTTATTTTGTGGATTGAGTATTTCATTAACTTCTACATCTTAGAAATATATTCATCTAAATCTAATTCCCACATTATATATAAAATATAAACAAATGCTCATTTGTTTTGTGTTAAAAACACTGTTAACCTAAAAGATAATAAAACTAATTAGCCTTAACCGGTAATGCATTATTGCTGCTTGCCACATTCTTTATTAACAGTTTGGCCAGCATTCCCACTGATAAGCAAAACACTAAACCTGCAGGCATGAATTTGCGGCTATTGTAGTACCTAGAACAAATACATCAAATTAGGTTATACACAAATTCAACATACAAAGATAAAACGGGAGGGAGTAAGAAATACACTGAAAGACATCCACGATGTTAATATGGTTTTACCGACTTCATTCTACCAACTAGTCTAATTAACTACATACACTAGTTAAATAGTAAAGAACTACAATATTAAAACTTAAGATTTATTGTAAAAATTGTTGGGAAGCCTCCCCTCGATGGGTAAATCGAGTAAGCGTCTGCACGAATAAAAAAACATGAAAATTACAATTGGTTATAACATAGAAAACACACAAGGAGTTTCTCTAATAATTATGATGAAAAGAATGTGTAAAAAGAATTCTTTATTACAAAAATGCCTCAAGGGGCTTAGTGGTACACGCTTCAGACTCCTTTTACACATTTTCTAAGTTTTTTTTTTTTTGATATCGGAAGGCAAACAAGCAGACGGATTTTCTAATGGTAAGAAATACATGTCGCGTCGCTTATAGACACCAAAGATGAAATTGTGCGTTGCCAACCTGAGGCTGGGATGGTAAGCCTCTTGCATAAGTTTACCGGCTACCCTACCCTCCACACCAGAACACGACAATGGCGAGCACTGTCGCTATTGTGGCAGGATTAGGTAAGGCGGTGGTACAAATCCGGGCGAGTCATCTTTGTCATTCTATAACTTCAAAATAAATATAAACTTAAAATATTACCTATATCCCATCAATCCTCCCAAACCAGTAGTTGTGCCAAGCATCAGGGTATAATTTGATGGGTCTTGACTTAATTGATAAGCACCCACACCTGTGAAATCAAAAACAGTCCTTAAAAACCTGCCAAGTGCGAGTCAGACTTGTGCAAAAAAGGTTTTCTTACTGTGTCAATAATTGTCTATAAAAACAACAAATATAATCCTGTTTTTTCCATACATTTTCATTTCCATGTTTATGAAGTGCCGTGTATCTAGATATTCTGAGAATATATTATGGAGCAATGACACCATGCAATGTTAATATTCCTAGTAACATTCATTGGTTTAGTTGATTTATTCACTCTTTGTATGGGAGCCCCATTAAATAATTTCTTTATTCTATATTTGTAGTGGCAACAAAAATATATCAGCTGTGGAAACTTTAACTGTCTAGATATCATGGTTCATGAGATAGTCTGGTAATAAAAAAGACAAACAAATAAACAGCAGAATCTTAGTAATAGGGTCCTGTTTTTTAACCTTTGGATGCTAAACCCTAAAAATGCTTAAAACTGTATGAGTGTGTGTTTTTGAAAGAAACAGATATTAGTAGCTACTCCACAAGATTAATTAAATGTGAGATGTTTTAATTAATGCTGCAAATTTTAATAATAAATATTATTAATAGAGTTCCTTTGCATGACAATCATCCTTGACATAGAACAGCCAATTAAATTAGATAATTTGTAACTTCTGTGAATCGAATTGCTCAGAAGTGTTGCTAGATTGATGATGATGTTTTAAGGTGAACAAACTAAAAAGCTTTTAGAAAACAGACCAGTGATTTTGTATTATTATTACATAGAGTATAAGAAGGACCTTGTATTATGTTGTATAACTTGTTTATCCAGTTAAGTATAATGTATTTTATATGGAAAAATGACTGATGTGAATTAATCACATCAGTTATTTTTTTTTTTTGTTATAGTCTCAACAAAATACAAATGTTAATGACAAATCCAAAAACCCTTGCATTATGTTATAGTTAGACGTGACAGTTTTCTGAAGAATTGACAGTTGTTAAAAACAAAAATGTTCTATAGTTATGTCCTTAGTTCTAAACTAATGTAGTAATGATATATTCATTCAACACATCCTGATTTAGTTTCAAAATATGACCTATACAACTTCACAACATTCAAAAACAACATTTGTTTTCAAATATGGTGATAAATTAGGAATTGAGGCTGACTAAATATTTGACAATAACATCCAATTATTATAATTGATGTGATAACAAAATAAGATAATGTTAGTATCTATGGAAATTTGGAACAAAATTAATTATAGTATGTTTTTATTAAGAATGCAGTGTTTCACAGTTACCCTCTGGTATATTAATTAATTAAATCACTCGTAATTGGAAAATCTTTTTAACAGTGACCATTTGAAGACATTTGTTCAAACAAAGTTGCTGTATACTAATTATAAACCTTAGCCTTTATAGCTCACTGTAATCTTAATACAAATGTAGTATAGCCGCTAATGCATATTCATCCTAATAATTTTAGTACCTCCTTTTTAAAAATATTTTCGAGTTTTTCATTATGTATAAGAATGTGTTTGTTTTTTCCAAATTTCCACGTGTACATGTGGGCTTATACCATAAAATTTTACAGAAGATTTTTTTATATATTGCTTTCCAAAACTTATTGTTCATGTAATAAAATAGTCAAGGTAAGGCCGATGCTATGGAGTTGGTGGTTTAAATAAATCTTAACAAAATAATGACTATATTTACCTAAAATAGATCCAAATATGATGCCAGCTCCTAAGGAAGGTATGGATCCTGAAAAAAAAATTGAATAATTTTATTCCTATGGTATAAAATAATAAACATACTAATCTTTTGGGGAGCTAGTTCTGACAGACATATAATTAAGGTGCTTCAAAATTTGAGCTACTTTGGTATGCTTAATCATGAGCCCACTATTTAGTGGCAATGATCACTTACCAGCAGTTGATTTGCGTTATCATTTGTCTCTTCTTTAATAAGAAAAAATGAGTGCTTTGATAGCAAGTTAAACTTAAAATCTTAAATGCACACAATCTTATTTTTTGATTATTGTGTACATGAAATAGGATGTTGAGGTAGAGAGACTTTTCCAAAAACAATCCTTTTTTCACAGTGACTACATTTCAAAAATATTATAAATTTAAGCACTACAAAAAACAACGCATGTTTAACAACCGAGTGCTTATAACAGTTTGCATTATTTACATTAAACATAAATAATAAATAAATGCAAAAAAAAAAGAAAAACACAATCGTAAAAAAAAGTGATTAGTATCACTTCAAATACTCAGTATATTGGTATACAATATACTACAGAGATGTAAGTGCATTATCTATTTATGTCTACAGTTATACACAAAAATTAAGACATTATTATTATATAACTTACGAGGCAGTTTCGGATTTTTCGAAAAAAATGCGTTCGTTCGATTGCGTATTGTACCTTTATTATAAGA
>DVZL01002532.1:0-15331 GCA_018236625.1 Lasaia peninsularis
TTCCCGACGGGAACAGGCATTTGTGTGATGAACATAGATGTCTGTATTTCCGGGTTTAGGTGTTTATTAAATTTATCCTAGTATCTATTTAAGTATTTCACCACACACACTATAACACCCATAACAAAAGCATATAATTTGCTTACTTGCAATTGTCCTGCAATATTTATTTATTTATTTTATATGCATTGTACTTTTCCGTCAACAACTTTAACATAGATATATTTTTCTTGAATAACTATGTGACCGTACGTCTATGTGTATGAAAAAAGGCTTCTTTTAAAAGCTCTCTTCTATCCATTCCAGTATTTTAGGATAGATAAGAAAATATTTAATCAGCGATTCGATATTTTTGGGAAGCCAGGTCCGGAAAGTTATAGCTATGATAGTAGATTTTAACTCTAACAGGATTACGTAGCCTGATACTTAAATAATGAAAATAATAACTATTTATAATAATAATATCAATAAAAGGCTATAATAACAATAATATTATAATGTAAATATCCCTACACAAATTAAAAGTCAAAGTAAGCAAATTATATGCTTGTATTATGTGTACTAGTCAAAGATACGACTACATCAAAATACACAAAGAATTAATTTAATAAACATCCATACCTGATGAAATAGAGATATGTATGTCCACCAAACAAGTCAATATCTAGGTCGGGAATTGAACTTGAGCCTCACGGTTGGTCGATGGCGTTAGACGGTTATTGCTTCTATCCCTACTCATTTTATTAAAACAGAATTTAAAGAGGGCCTAAACTCTTCAAGGGAGTCTGCGACCAATGGCACCCCCCATTGGTCGCAAGATAGAAGCAAAATGTCTCCTAAGAAGCCACTTAAATTTATTTTATTCATTTGGCACAAAAAACTTGTGTGAACCCCTAAAAAGTAATAGCAATTCACATTTAAATGTAACCATTGCTGACTATTATAAATGCGTCTAAAATCCCTAGATAATAAAATTTTGCAAATGGTGTCGTTGTCCGGCAGACTAATGAACTTTCCGTAACTAATGTGTGTCGCGGTTTGTGACACGTGAGCACATCGTGTCACGGTTACACTGTGACAGAAACACGGCCGTGAGTGACATCGATGTATCCGGTGTTATTTGTAGATACGAGTATATTGAGGTTTAGAATAATAAACTCGCATATTTATAGACTAGCTCCTAGACTAGATTCTTTGAAATATCTAGCTCAAACTTGGCAACTTTAATAATGCACGGATTTGATTATGAGTGGCTACGTTTATCCTTCATTTAGTAAAAAACTATTTCATTATTATTATTTATTTTTATAATTGAATCAGTTATTTTTCACTGATGGCCAAAACATTGTTTATGTTTCTCTAAGTACCCCTTTTGCTTTTTCTAGAATATGTTCAATATTTTTTTAATGATTCAATAATGTGTGTATTGCATGTATTTTTGTATGTAGGCGAGCTGTTGAGTATCAGCCATCGACTGTGTATTATGTTATTTAGCTTTCCCGAAGGAATCCGTTGAGTGATCTGGATAAAAGTAGCTAAATATTTCTTTAGATCTGAAACTAGTCGTATGCTAACCAAACCTCGTTGCGATCTATTGAGGTTGCCAACATTATTTAATAATAATTTTATTTACTCCGTATTAATTAAATGTGTATGAAAAACCTCGAAAATCAAATTTAGTTAATGGTGTCCAGCGGACCAACGAACTTTCCGTGACTAATATGTTACTGTGTGAC
This sequence comes from Lasaia peninsularis, assembly GCA_018236625.1. Lineage (NCBI taxonomy): Eukaryota > Metazoa > Arthropoda > Insecta > Lepidoptera > Riodinidae > Lasaia > Lasaia peninsularis. Next base: position 1,737 of record DVZL01002532.1, read on the forward strand.
ACGTGAGCATCGTGTCACGGTTAAGCTGTGAAATAAACATGGCCGTGAGTAATAGAATTGTATTTGGTGCTTTTCGCAGATACGAGTATTTGTGATTTTGAATAATAAACGCTCATATTTATTATAAACTAGACTGTGCCCAACGATTTTGCATGGCTACTAACACATAATTAAACATACCTTAATTCTTATACTTAATACATTTTAATAAAATAGGTTGAATCCTAATTGAAACCCTTACAATTTATTTACGTGAAAATAGCTCTAATTGTGAGACAGAAAAAAAAATATTTGTTTGATTTTACAAACGCCCTAGCAATCTATGAATACCCATTTTATTTTTAACGATTAATTTAATTATTTTTAAGTAATTAAATATATGTATATGTAGTTTACTACTAACCATTATTACGGCTAAGCCAGCGTGTTCAAGTTATTTAGATCTCCCACAGGAACAAGCAAATATACCTCGATAAGACACCTTGGTTTTTTAGGTCATAATATGACCATTGAATTGAAAAAAATGAATATTATATAATAATAATAATAGCGTGTCAATTTTTTTTGCGACATTTTTAGGCATTAAAGAGTGATTTAACAATTATACATATGAAATACAATATTTTTTTATAACAAGTGTGTCGCGATTTGTAACACGTGAGCACGTCGTGTCACGGTTACACTGTGACAAGCCGTAACAATTATTTATCCGGAGCTGCTTTGTAGATTTATTGAGACTTTGAAGGATAATATTTAATACACAATAACTATTATTTATATCATGACTAGTTTATTATTTTAAAGCCATTTACTAAAAAAAATTGATAAAAAATCAACATTAAAAATTACGATGTAACCTGATAAAAAATTATGTTCAAACAATAAATAATTATAACTTGAATTTGGATGTTATATCCCTAATCTTTGAACAATAAAAAGCAGAAATAACGTATATAAAGTATATTTTCTGGATACAAAGAAAAAAACCAACTCGACAAACACATAATAAATCTAACGAAGTTTACTTTTCAGTATTTTGGTAAGCGCTTTTTTTGGGTGCAGCTTGGATAAAAGGAAAGGCTAAATTAATAATACCCTGAGTAACTATCGAAAGACATTTCCACAGAAACTAAACTTCGACATCTTGAAAACCTCGTAATATTATTTAATTATACCTTTGCCTGCACAGACCACATACCCCAATTTAGGTATGTGTTTGCCTTAGATAAATCTGCCTAAACCTAGTCTCATACATTTTATCCAATCGGAACCATACGTTGAGACACTTTCAGCTTTATAAAATTACTAACTGACCCCGCGACTTCGTCCGCGTTTTTATTTAATTGTTTTATTTTACACATTTCAAAACGAAAAATCTAAATTTTTTTTATGGTAATGGAAGGCAAACAAGCAAACGGATTTCCTGATGGTAAGAAATACACGTCGCCTATAGACTGGAATATATAGTATATAGTGGAAATGGTGCGTTGCCAACCTGAGGCTGGGATGGTAAGCCTCTTGCGTGAGTAAGTTTACCCTACCCTCCAGACCAGAACACGACAATTATATTTTGAAATATTTCACACCACAGAGTGGTAGAATATGTTGATACAATTAAAAACTCTTGTTCTGTGACATCTTTTAAACACACATATTCGGCAAAAAAAAAATGGCGAGCACTGCCGCTATTTTCGTAGGAATAGGTAAGGCGGTGGTACCAATCCGGGCGAGTCGTTGCAAGACTCTACCAACTAGTCAATGTCACGGTGTTGGTGACAATAAACCCTGTGCTCGCCTCTTACGAGTTGCCTAGGTGAAAGGCAGTTGGCCTATTCTACAACGGAACCCGGACCAACACGGGGAAAAAGGGTAGCTTAAAGGTCGTAGCTCACTTACACGTCCCTGCTACGCCTCGCCTAAAAAGATTTCATTTAAATATGGGCCATAAGGCATGACCTTGCAATATAGTTTATAATGGGAACATAATTTAGCCGCCTGATTGGCGTCTGCTGCGTTGCCATTATAAACTATATCGCAACGTCATGCCTTAAAGCCTATATTTGACTGATGTTTTTATAGGCGCGACGTAGCAGGGACGTGTAAGTGAGCTACGACCTTAAGCCGTTCCTTATTACATCAGCTGTCTACCAGTCAAAGTCCCTTCAAAATCGATCTAGCCGATTCAGTGATTAGCGGGTACAAACAGACAGACAATAATTAAAAAAAGACTATTTCGGTACAAGTACCGTGTATGTAAATTTAATTACTTTAATATTATATACAGATACTCCAATTTTATTTATTTTTATATAGATAAAAATTTAGTACCAAAGCTGAAAATAGATGGCGCAATGCATTTTTACATTGCGTCTCAATTGACTCGGCCTTAATATATATACGTCATTGCCCACCTCACTTAGTACTCCAATTTTACTTATATGTTTAGATTAGAGTCTGGCCATGAGATAGAATTATAGGATCTCTCTCTCTCTCTCTCTAATTACATATAATTAAAACAGATTTTCAATATGACATAACAGAATCCATCTCCCTCAGGGCTATCGTACAATGGCAGGAATAATAAATCTTCCGTCCTGACCTATTTCCTAGTGAACTTGGACATATTTGTTTTTATGGCCCAAATACTTAGTATTTCAAACAGCCGTTGAAAGAGTATAAAGAACTAACAATACGGAAGTTTGAGTGATTTTATGTGTCGTTGAAGTATTTCAGTATGATATGATGTTGGCAGAGAACCAGGTCGGATCATGTATATATTTATTGTCATTTTTAGAGCATTTCGTCGGTTTAGGGTTGAACTAAAATTAAAGACTATGTTCTAGGTAAAGCTTCTTTGAAGTATAGATCTATTTGCAAAGCAGTAATTTATTTTTGCTTAAAGATCTTTCAATTCCTGCTTGCTCTATTTTAATTAAACATGTCTGAGATTTCAGTTGACGTCTATAAATATGAGTACTTTCCTTGGTAATTAAAATATTCCACTTTAACTTTTAGATTTCGGTATATTTAGCATACGTTTACCAAAATGACCACTAGTGGTAGAGTGCCGCGCAGCAACTCGCCCGGATTGGGATCCACCGCCTTACCTATTCCTGTCGTCATAATGACCTACAACATCTATGATGTCTATAGGCCACGGGATTTCTTACCTTCAGGAGACACGTGTGTCTGTTCGCTGTCTTAACCATAAAAACATTGAATTGTATTAGTGGTAGGGTTTATTCCGAGAGATTCTGGAATGTCAATTTTGGTCTCTCCAGCTGTATGTAACAGCCATCCATATTAGCATTGTATTTGATATTTTGTCTATCTTTCATTTTTCCACATGGCTAAACCTTACAGCCATTCAAATTTATCCATCGGAAAGGTCATCAGGTTCTCTAAAATTTCTGCATGTATATTGAGTCTGATTGCTGTACAATGTACATATCCCATCGAAAACAATCGATACTTTTAATACTGATAAAATTTTAATAGGATAAATTTTTATTTTTCCTAAGCACTTTAGAGGCCTCTGTAACCCAATGGTTCCGTATCAATGATACAGCGGTAACCAATGCTTTTAATTATTTAACATGGATTTATTATTTAAGCAATAATAACATTTCTTTATAATATTTGACAATAAATACAAAATATCTTTAAATGTTTGAGTGTTGGCAGCCCACCAGTGAGGATGATCCTATTATTTATGACCACAACACTTGTGAAGCTTATGATATCGTTTACAGTCAAGGCTGAGTCATGAAAGAAGGGACTTTAGATTGGAATGCATTATGCAGTAGGTACTGTGATGGATTTCTTGATGATTAATCCTACCTAGAACCTCAGAGGTCTAGTGATACGAACTTCGTACCTTCATTTCGGTAGTCTAGGTTCGAGCCCCGCCATGTACCAATTAGTTTTTCGACGGCGATATTATAGTATAATCACAGATAACGTTATGTTTTTCAAATAAATTGAAAAACACAAGAAAAAGTTGCCGGGTTCTAACCCGGAACTTCGTGCGTCAAAGTCGGACACCGATTACGCTTGATTACATGGGATTTCGATAATATAACGAATCTCAAGCTTAAAAAAATATAACGAATTCTAATAGTTATAAGGAACATTTTATTAATACGAAACGTTTTATAAATACGTTACGTTTATAAATACGCATAAATACGCAACATTATAAAATACTAGTTTTTATTAGTATTTTGGTATTGCAAATTTTCAACAAATCCATTTATTTACATCGCACAAGCACCTTTCTGGGTCGCGATAACTAGCGACATTGAACTTTAAAAAATACGATTCTGAAATAGCATAGAATCAAGACATTATTAGTAGAGGACGAGTGTGCAATTTCCAGCCAATTTATTATTGTTAAACGTATTTAATAGGGATGGACGCTATTTTCAGCATCACGGCGAAATTATCGATGTTTTCGATGATAATTTTTTATATGAAACAAATTATTAAAAAAAATATTTGGTGCATATAAAAAAATATTCTTCGCTCATAATCACGTCTTTTTATCATTTTTACGACTAAAACCTTTCTGTATATCGTTTAATACTGGTTAGATTTCGTAGAAGATGTACCTACTAAGACTAAAAAACTATTTATTCACTCACATCAAAAAGTTATTGATGTCAAAAAAACTTTTTTTTTAATTTAAAGTAAACAGCTCTCATGTTGGTCCGGCTCCCCTGTATAGAATAGACCGTGTGCCTTTATCTATCCTGGCAAGCATAGGTTAACTGGGACATTTACAACATGACCACTGGTAGTAGAGTGCAGTGTAGCGTTCCTGCTGCCATAATGATGTTGTCGTGTTTTGTCTGACGGGTAGGGTAGTCAAAAGTCTAACCTTTGCGTTGTCTATAGGCCTCGGTTGTCTCTTACCATCAGGAGACCCGTGGGATTGTTCGCTGTCTAATCCTATAAGAAAACAAAATTTTAACTAGCCTATAAGGTAGTGTGTATAATGTATAAGAGATTCAGATATGCCTTGCGACTGTGTTATATCTACACAGCTGGACATGTAAAAGGCGAGCAAAGATCTATTTGGCCAATCACAACGGTTCTTCTGGACATACGTTACATCTTGGTTTTCAGTGCTTTTTTTCATCCTCCGTATGCCTGTCGTCGTTAGCATCTAGCTATCAATAATAATGTAATAAATCATTCCTCAATACCTCAAATTATACTAAATTAGTCAGGTTAAATTCATGATAATCGATTTGTTCCTAAAAAAATGAAATAATTGAATTAATTTGAACTATTTTACCTAAAATTATTGATTGTTAATTACAATTAAATCAATCCTGACGGGGGCATTTGTGTGATGAACACGGAAGTCCGTATCTTGATATAGTTGTTTATTGAGTTTGTTTATTGAGAGAAAATTATGTATATGTAAATTATTTTTTCATACTCGAACAACTAAGCATTGGATATTTTTCTGGCCATTTAAATGGTTTGCGCTAGTTTGTAAAAAAACTTCAAAACGTGAGAAAAAGTACAACATGTGTATAAATAATTATCACAATAAAAAATAACGATCGTTTATATCGATAGCTGAATCAAACATCCCTAGTCATGAATATATCGTCAATTTATTATTACTTTAGCATACAAACAGAAATAGTGCAATGCCAGCCATTTATAAACATCCAGTTTTAAATAACTCGTGTCGCATCTGTATTGAAAATTACACAATATAACAAACAGACACCGCCCTCAATAATATTATTAGGCGATTTCCGATGTCAGTCGTGTTTAATTATATGTATAGTTAGTATTGAATTTATTTAGTTTATTCTCTGTATTTAATCTCTGTGGTGAAACGGTACGACTGTCACCTGCTAAAACCGTCAGCCGAGTACGGTCAAGGGTTCAATTCCCAGGTCGGGCAACTTTGCTTAAATGTTTATCAGATTATTCTGAATACACGTTACATTGGCAGTGATTGGAACGTGCCCGAAATGGCGATAAGCTTGCCATCTATCACATCATGGGCCCTAATACCTTGGCTAACCGTGGGTTTCCTACCCCTTCGGGGATAATAGGCGTGAAGGAACCTTTTTATATGTATATACAGTGGTCTCTCAAACGTGTTATTAAAATAAAATTTGATGGAAGCTGAGGAAACTATTTAGTAATCGTAACTCTTTGAACTGTTTCGTAAATCTCTGCGTATACCGCAAAGAAAATGGCTTGAAGATTTGTGAATTATTTCTTGCCATCAGAATACATGATGCTTAACAATACTTAAAACCAGAAGGTAGCGTTGCGAACAAAAGCCTGCACAGGCTTTGACGTACCAGTAACCGAAATAGCTCGCAATTGAACCACGAAAATGAAGAGCACTGTAATTATCTATTTTCCTTAACTCATTCCTTCTCCGGAGATATCCGCTTCTCGTCAATCGTGGTGATTATGCGTCATTTAGTGTTAGGTCCAGCGTCCACTTATCTTAGGTGATAGTTCGTATTATTGTCGGAATAGGTAAGAGAACAGTAACAATCTTACGCTGTAACCTTGGCAAAGGTCACTGTCTTAGTGACTTAGTAGTAGACAGTCTAGTTGTTATGTTAGTTGCCTGATAGATGTAATTAAATTATTTTAAGTAAGGGACATACAAAAGGTTTTCTGGTAGTCAAACAAACAGAGTAGTGGAACATCAAAATCTGTTCAGTCATTGAGACGGGCCTAAGTGGACATCCAAACATATGAAAAATTTTTCAAATGTTTAAAATCTCTTCTTATTCTCCGAGACGTATTGCTGAAATTAATCAGCAAGACGACTTATTTATATTTAAAAACAAATACTACAAGATATTATATTTTCCCTAAACTCTATCAAAACAGATACAACTTAAAACGTCAAATTTATACTCACATGTATTATAATTAACACTGTTTTCCACTTGAATTCCCATATTTAGACTAGAAAATCACTTCATGTTTCAATTATCACTTTCGATACACTTCAAGTGTTTTCACTTCACTTCTACATTTCCACAGACTTCCACATATTAGCTCTAATATATTGAATAATAAAATCTAAAACCACACATCAATTAATGTCTCCTTTTTTTAAAAGGTAATCAATAACTTCCGTAAATTATTTCATTAATAAAAATATTTGAATGCTATTTTAAATACACAACCCGCTCAGTGTATAACGACGCGCCAAAACGCGGGAAATGCGTGCGTGTGTCACTCGTTCCGCCATTTTACTGCGATCTGAAAAAAAAAGAATAACATTTTTTCTTTTGCCAATGAATGCGGAAGGTGAATGAAACGAATGTTTGGAGCTTATTTTTTATGAAGTATTTCGAAATTAATGATAAATAGGTCGCGTAAAAATGGGTGACAATGGTAGTAATTCCTCTGCACGTTAACTAAACTTATTTTAGGCATATGCTATCTTTATTCTATGAATTAAATAACGAAAGAGATAGATTGTTTTCGTCATATGAAATTAGTCAGAACATAATAAATTATACCACTTTTAATCGGAATATACTGAGGTATAGACTAAACGTTTGTAGAAATGTCACGTACAAACTATCTGACAGGACTAAAAGTCTTAATTTGTCTCTTTCTTTTACTTATGATGAAAGAAGATAGCCACAAATTAAATTGGCGGCAATAGTAATATGATAATATCTCCCGAAATAAATGGGTTTAGTTTGCTCGCCTGTTAGCCGATAATTGTATTTACCTAATACTAAAACAAATTTTTAAAACATGGGTGACTATGCCTTTTTATATTTGTTATTAAATTATTTATTAATATGTATATTAATTATAAATATGTATATTGATATGTCATATCTTGCAACAGCTACTGTGGGCTTATCATCTTATTAAGTCCTTCATGCGGAACAGGATAAATGCAAGCACTGACGCGATAGCTGAAGATAAAAGCTATGATACCAATCCCGGCGACATCTTATTTGATAAACATTAAATGGCCCAGCAATGTAAAAAATTTTACGAAAAGGTAAAAGGGTCTTCACGTCCCTACACCAAAATATAATTGTTTGTAAGAGTGTTTGTACACGTTTAGTGTTATTCAGGGCCAGGAATCACGCGGCTCGATTACAGTGTCATTGCCACATCTAATTATAACAGTTGTTTGTGAAACGTATATAAATAAATAGCTTCACTAATTTTGAATCATGTCTACAAGAGACTGATCAAATTCAGGGATCTTATACGTCCAATAGATAATTTTTGTTATGAGATTTGAAGGCAAACAAACTAAACGGATTCCCTAATGTAAATGGTGCATTATTAAGATTATCGAACTATCGACCTCTACACTAGAAAAAAAGTGGCGAGCACTGGACATATGGCGGCAGAAATGTATCGTGGCCGCAAAACTCTACCACTGGTAATCACGGTAGAAGAAAAGTGACACATCCAATTCTTGACTCTTATTTAAGCTGCTCAGAAGTAAAGAAGTAATCTTGTATTATTTAAAGAAGTTTGAAAAAAGCCATATATCACTCCATTAGACCAGGAGATCAAGGTGCTCGCCTCCACAGGGTCTATTGTCAACAACTCCGTAACATTGACTAGGTGGTAGAGTCTTGCAACGACTCATCCGGATTTGTATCACCGCCTTACCTAATCCTGCCACAATAGCGTCAGTACTCGCTATTGTCGTTATCTGGTTTAAAGGGTAGGGTAGCCGGTAAACTTGCTCATGCAAGAGGCTTACCATCCGAGCCTCAGGTTGGCAACGCACCATTTCCGCCTTTGGTGTCTATAGGCGACGTGTATTTCTTACCATCAGGAAATCCGTCTGCATATTTGCCTTCCAATATCATAAAAAAAGATGTTGGCCTGTATAGAGATAGCTAACAATACTACGCATTTGGGGCAGGTTTTTGTTAGAAGAGTAATATCTAGACCTTCAGTTTTATGGTTGCATTATACGCGTTTAATGCAAACTACTTTCTCTTGAAATTTATGTTTTTTTTTATCAAATCACCAAGCATTAACATAAAGTTTTAAGATCTAAACACGACAATAAAATAGAAAACATCGGTTATATAAAACCCAGGTCTACACGACCTAGCTTACAAGATTTTACGAACGTCCTGTTTGCCAGAAAATTTTGGCAGAGATAAATACTGCTGACAAAAATATATCCACCGGGATATCGACTTCAATTGATTACATTACTCTATTAAGGTTAAAAGAAGTTCAGTTAGAGTCCCGCTCGGTGGCCTGTTGGTACGCGCTTCGAAGTTCCGTTTTAATAGTTTAGGTTTGAACCCCGCCATAAATCAATGATATTTTTCAACTTAAGTACATTTTCTGAGTGTTGAAAATGAAAATCCCCGTGTTGGCCCGGGTCCCCTCTGTAAAATAAACATAAGATATGTAAGATATGGAGGAGGAAGATATGTATGTGAATGTAAGAGGCGAGCATAAGTTAACTGAGTCAACGTGACCACTGGTGGTAGAGTGCTGTGAAGCAACTCGCCCGAGTAGGGATCCACTGCCTTACCTATTCTTGCCGCCATTATGACATTGTCATGTTTCGGTCCAGAGGGTAGGGTAGCCGGAAGACTTGTACTAAAGGTCTGACAGCCCGACCACAGGGCAGCGACGCACCTACAACATCTATACAAATACGTATATTACAATCAGGAGGCTCGTGTGCTTGTCCCACAAAAAAATTAAGAGAATTCTTTTATTAATAAGTATTGCTTTTATTAAAATTTTAGATCAAACATATTAACCGTCTATAAACAGACACGATATTAAATAAATAATAATTCCGAAACGAAACTAGAGTAGCCAAATCTAATTGTATATTTCATGGACTTATATACTTTAAGTATATTTTAAGTTGTAAGAGACACTTATTTGACCATTTCTATAAGTAATATATCTGGAAAAATGACACGACCTGATTGCAATCAAGTTTCATTTACTTATATTGGGGTAAGGTCTATTTTAGTAAATTATGGATATAAAATGTCTTTCTGGACGAGTGGAGTGTTTGACGTACCAACTAGGTCCCGGGTCAGATTATCGGGTTAGGCAAATTGCTCTTATAAGTTTTTTTAGTTTATCTGAAAAACATAACGTTCCCTGAGATTGGATTTGAGCTTGATATCGCAACGTACTTGCTACCTGTCACATCATGGGACCCTAACCTTTGAATCGGAACATGACAAAGTCAAAGTCAGCAAGAATATCCATTTATTCTTGCCGCCATATATCGATAGAGTTCCCGGGCGAGTCGTTGCACAGCACCCTACCACCAGTGGTCATGTTGGGAGTGACCCTTTATCGAGCTGCCTGGTAGGGAGGCACATGGTCCATTTTACACTAGATACCTGGACCAACACAGGGAAAACCCCTCAAATTAATATCAAAATAATAAATTTAATAAACACTGAGACCCGGAAATATATTATACTATCCATGCCAATTTCAGCTACAGCAACTGCAGGACTGACTCAACATCCAGCATTTCACTTGACCTCAAGTTCATGTGCTCGCATGTGGCTACAGCAGCCAATTTTCGCCTTAAAGTTTCTAGAACACCTCGCATAAACGAGAGTGTTGCCACTATAATGAAAAATATGCGCTGAATGTTGAGAGAACCTTTGGAGTTAGTTTATAACTTAAATAATATATTTGAATTAACGAGACGGTTAAAATTTTTAAACATGTTTGTTGCCAAAAAATTTTGCTTTTATATCACTTCATAATATAAAATCATGTCGCTTTCCACTGTCTATTTCTAGGTATGGTTAAATCTTTAAAACTACCCAACGGATTTTTTAATAGATGGCGTGAATTTTATATGTATACTAGCAGTACCCGGCGCGCGTTGCTACGCCAACAACGCTAACGCCACTTGGTGGCAAGTGACATCGATGAGCATATCAGACAAACCTTCTTCGTCGAAAAATTCATATATGTAAATCAAAGCAATGTCAAATATAATATAAATAACATATTTTTTGGACTATAAGGTCATGTGTCGTGTAAAACTTCAATCAGAAGTATTCAATAAAATTATTTCAATTTTTAAGAAACAGTTCCCACAATTTGTAATAATATTAATCTTTTTAATAATCACTAAATATTTCGAGGACGACAGATTTATGGGCGTCCTACAAAACAATTGTTTTCAACGGAAACAATTTTGTTTTTACGAACACCGGATGTAATTATGACTTTAAAATTGTGATAGACAATGAAAATATAATTTTTCAAAACGTATTGGTGTTGCTGTTAGAACGAGGTATACCACGATTTTATAACAAAAAGTATACATAAAATAATTATGATTTTATTATAATAAATAATAAAGCTAATTGCTTCAAGATAGAACAAAATTTAACAAAAACCTGGACAATTACTAGTTCTGAAATATTTCGTGCTATATAGATTTTAATTGACTTTACAAAATTGAAGTTTAGATTACTATATTCATGTGAACCACAGAAGCTGTTATGCGCATCCACATTAATAGAAAAATACAAAATATTATTTTTATTATTATCTGTTATTATAAATTATCACTATTGTTTTAATTTGTATGTCATTGGTCTAAGTAGATGCCGTTTTAAGTTTATGCGGTAATTAGTATTGTTCACTCTTTAGTTTGCACACTGTCTACCTTTTTCTCTTTATAATGTATTTCATCCTAGAGCTAACCTAACATACAGCGGCGTGCACCGGATTATGACACTGACTATAATTAGCTGTAAGATATATTTTGTTAGAAATATCTTCGCCTTTTGTACTGTTTTATTGTTAGCGGTTCCCACTTTAATCTTACGTGTGCATTTACAGTAAATTGTTAATATAATCTACACACTAATAATAACTCAGCTTGTAAATGTCCCTGTAGAGATTAGCCTATATCCGAAATTTATACCACAAGTCTCACCGTCTGATTTATTCACATTGTAATGTTAATTGCCAATTACAATGTAAATATAAACTCCACTTAAATTTTACATTTTACATCCATTGAGTTTTATTTACTCTATATATAAAATATAAAGTTGTGTTAGTAACACTACTTATAATTCAAGAACGGCTGAACTGATTTTAGCTTAGGTTATTAGGATATTTTTAACCCTTCTCATATTTTGTGTGTATATTCGGTAGGTCTGAAAATCGGTCAACATCTATTCATACATCGATCATCGGCCAATTTTTCATACCCCTAAGTGCGGATGGTACCTACGAAGTTCGCCAGGATAGCTAGTTAAAAATTAAACAATTTGATCAAGAAGTCTCGGTTGTCAAGGTTTCATTTCCTGACTGGCTAGGTTAAACGATCACCGTTTCCAAACCAAGCCAGTCAGTTATTGAAACGAAAAGTTTACAGTAAATAAATTTTAAGTAAGTCGGGTATAAAATAAAGTTAAGCAAATTAGTCTATGGTAAGAATTAGTAATTAGTAATAATCTGTTAAAATATGTTCACACCACAATATATTAGCTGGCTAATATATTGTGGTGTGAACATATATTAAATTTTACACGTGGCAAGACCGTCGCCATTTCAGGCAAAAATTTAATCTCAGACAACATTATGTTCTTCATATAAACTGAAGAAAATCATGAAACAATTTTTTTAATGTGAAATATTAGGACGTCTCAAATCAATCGCAACCCATGGCCACCCTAGTCTGCATAGATTCGCGTATATCCCGCGTTCATATCATGGCGTCTGGTTTGAATTAGCGGTTTATATTTAGATTTTGATTTCCAGACGAACGCGAGAATGTCGTTTGTACGGCTGGACGCTATCGCCATATTTCATGCGGTAAATATGTGTTTTTATGTAAAACAAATATATTCACGGCCTTGTCCATTATGAGACTAACGGGAAGATCATTATTACTTTGTACTTTATTATACGTATCTTTTAGTCATTTAACACTATATCACTAACATATACGTAACTAAGAAAACCATTTCTTAAATCTTTTATGTTATTGAAATTTTACCTAAATATAAGAAATATCGTCACGCCCATATTCCCGGAAAGGAAGAGGCACTTATGCACCCACGATTAGCCTACGATATTAGTTCCCGTGCAAGTCCGTCTCCAAATCGGGCACAAATACCGGGTTTCCTCACGATGGATTTCTTCGCCGTAAAGAGCACTCAGAAAATGTACCTACTTAAGTTAGAAAAACTCATTGGTATATGGCGGGGTTGAAAACTGGACTAGCGAAATAGAAATCCGAAGCGCATACCACTAGGTCACGGAGGTTCAAACCTTATTTTTTACTAATTACGAGATTTTTTACTAATAACGTATTAAATAATTATCTATACTAATATTATAAAGCTGAAGAGTTTGTTTGTTTGAACACGCTAATCTCAGGAACAACTGGTTCGAATTCAATAATTATTTTTGTGTTGAATAGACCATTTATTGAGAAAGGCCTTAGGCTATATAACATCACGCTGCAACTATTAGGAGCGAAGAAATAATGGAAAATTTGAAAAAAACGGGGAAAATTATTCATCCTTGAGTCAACGGAAGCCTTGCGTGCGCTGCGAAAACGGTTCAAGTTA
>DVZL01002533.1:0-15328 GCA_018236625.1 Lasaia peninsularis
CAGAACACGACAATGGCGAGCACTGACGCTATTGTGGTAGGAATAGGTAAGGCGGTGGTACCAATCCGGGCGAGTCGATGCAAGACCCTACCACCTAGTCAACGTCACGGTGTGGGTGACAATAGACCCTGTGCTCGCCTCCTATGAGCTGCTTGGGTGGAAGGCAGTTGGCCTATTCTACAACGGAACCCGGACCAATACGGGGAAAAAATATCATAATTTTGACCACCTTATTGGTTAGATGTTAGTCCAAAGCCATTAATCAAGCGCGATGCTTGGTTTCGATTCCCGACAGGGGCAGACATTTATGTGATAAACATAGAAGTTTGTACTTCCTGGTCTGTTTGTTTGTCTGTCTGTCTATTCGCCTGTCTGTCTATTCGCCTGTCTGTCATTCTGACGTATTGTTTGTTTGTTTCTTTGTTCCCGCTAATCTCTGAAACGACTGGATCGATTTTGACGCCACTTTCACTAGCAGACAGCAGATAGGAGTAGGCTAAAGTAGTCGCAGGCGCAGTTAGTAGTAGCTAGTATTCCGATATCATATTATGATCATATAAATAAAAAATAAAATTTCATCAAGTGGCGAAGACGTTCCCATCGTCTATGGACTGTTACTAAAAACAGTTCATTTTAGTTTCAGTCTTTTATCTGTGTGGCTTAATCAGATGTATGTTATATAGTTATAAAACAATGATACTCATACATACATACATACATGTATAACAAGTATATATTATATACGTGCACATGTTCAAGGCAAGTCCCTTGCGGGGTAGGTAGAGAGTATAGAGTGCCTTATATCACCATTCCTACATACATGTCTAGCTTTCTCCACATTCCTCGTTGTATTCATGCATACATGCCGGTTTCGGAGACTCTTTAACTTTGACCGAATAGTTATATATTAAAACATAAATAACATAATAATAAAAAAAGTACTTTGGAAAAATATTAAGTATATTCAAAAGTAGCACTTTTGCATTACACAAGTAATCAGTAAACATATAAGTGCAGCAGATAAATAATGAAACGCAAATGAGATTGTACATCGAATATTGAACAGCTTACATAATGAACTTGGTTAAAAACTGATTAAGCTCCATGATGGACTTATTACCGCCTACCTCCGGTGTGAGCTCAAAAGTGCTAAGTGCGTATGTGGGAGCATATACACTTATATACAGATGTCTCACTTTCGGATTCCATTTAATACTAAATGTTACTAAATGCGCCCGCGATTTCGTCTTCATTTGAATTTAAATACTTTAGCCTAAGCTACTCCTTATTACATCAGCTGTCTGCTAGTAAAAGTCCTAACAAAATCGCTCCAGTCTTTTCAGAGATTAGCGGGAACTAACAAACAAAAAGTAAGACAGACAAACAGACAAAGAGACAGACAGACAGACAGACAGAAAGAAAGACAGACAGACAGACCAGGAAATATAAACATCTTTGTTTATCACGTAAAGGTCTGCCCCCGTCGGGAATCAAAAGCTTTGGGCCAACCTCTTGATCAACGAGGTGGTCAAAATTATAATAAATTTAGCTGTTAAACTTCGCCCGCGTGAGCTATTTTAATAATACAAAAAACTTTTAAAGGGCAGACATTTTCCGACTTACAATACCAATCGCGTAAAAACATACCCTCTTTTTATTGTAGTCGGCTAAAAAGTAGAATATGTCCTTCCTCAAGGTCTACTCTATGTCTGTACAAAATTTCATCAAAATCAGTTCAGCGGCTTAGGCGTGAAAGCGTAACATACAGACAGACAGACAGAGTTACTTTCGCATTTACAATATTAGTACGGATATTTAATAACATAGAAATGCAGACAACAATGTTTATCATCCAAATAAGATGTTATCGGGAGTCAAACCCGCGCTTGTGTATGTATGGCGTTAGATACACGCTAACCCAACAATCAGTATTCTTTTGAGTTGATTTCTTTATTTTCAAGCAGACTCTACTATTTTAACCAACTATAGGTTTGTTTAGGCTCTTATTTGCTATGCTTATCGGATAATCGATTTTTACAGTAGTCCGTCATATTTGTCTAACGACCTACCAGCGTTACGAACGTTAGAAACCAATTCTCACGCCAAAGTCAATACGTACATTCAGTAAACAAATTTCAACAATAGAGAAGTATGTGGATTTAGTTTTACAATCAGTTGAAGATTACAAATTAATGACTTTATCTCATTGTGATAAAGTTGAAAATTGATTAATAATACGTGTATTGTAAATATTAATAGGAAATACAAAAGTAGGAATAAATGAATGTGTTAATTTACTTGAATAAAGGTTTTGTAATGATATTGAGATATGAAATACCTTTGGGAAGGAGATTGAAGGGTGGTACGACGATATCTTTAACAAATGTACAAGGAATACAGCAAATCTTACTTACGCTATTTGATTTTGACGTGTATTACACTAATCCGTTTTTTATAACATACTGAGGAACTCGCCTACGTACCGTTTACGTTATATTTACGACATATTAAGTAACTACCGATTGTTAAGCTGAAAATGAATTATAAAATGCATAAAATAAATTTTACTTTTATTAACCATATTTATTTTGTGGTTTACTTAAATGGAATGTCTTCAAACATTTTTGTCGTAAAATACAAGTAGAGTGGACTTCATTATAATTGAAGTCGTTAAATATATCGTTTATTTAGGGTTCCTTACCCACGGAATATAAATCGAACCCTATTATTTAGACTCCACTGTTGTTTAGACTATCTGTTATAAGACTGTATCTCGTAAACTAGACAGGCAGTAGAAATTTTCATGGATTAATTCACGACTATTATCCCCGAAGAGGTGCTAGTACCTATATCTACGACTCGTAGGTTGTAGATATACTACAACACCCACGATTAGCTAAAGTAACTACAATTTTTTCACATATTATGTATTTCTATTACAGCTATACTATCAAATACTAAGAACATAATAAAATAGACATATTAAAGGTATGCAAAAAAGCTATACAAAAAATATGTTTTTTGCAATTTTTATAAATAATGTTACGGACCCCTTCCTGCACGGGTTCGATTCACACTTGACCGGTTTTTTGTGACTTCTTTTATTAGGAATACTTTTTGGTGAAATACCGTATTAAATAATATTGTTATATTTTCATTTCATTAAAGATGTTTAATATATTTGTTGTAAATAATATAAAACTGAACATCAGTTTCAATCTTTTTGACGTCAGACAGTAATACTACTTTATAGTTATAACGAAATTATTTTAAAAAATTACTTCGGTTATTGCATACAGCTAAATTTTTTATATAATTTACCTGTATTTAAGTTATACATTTTAATTTATTAATGATAATATACCTACATGGCGACAGGAAACCTAGGTTTATATTCCACGACCAAATTGCTCGTATGTTATCCAAGGGTGTTGTCAAGAGTCTTTGATACCGACGTGTATAAAAGAAGAGAGTAATTAATGAGGAAACTTGACAAGTATGAAGGAATCGTCACACTTGGCAGCCGATACTGTCTGCGTACCTTGCAAGGAATTGATGGAGATTAAGGAAACAGTTGATCTAGATAGGTCTAGGTCTTAAGAAATTGCGAATCACGACATCTATACAACGATGGTGTAACATAGATTTCGTATGTTTTTCCGTTAGATGGCAATCCAAATTCAAATTTTTTACTATCAATTTTAAGTTTACATAGTAGGTAAGTATTAGGTAAATCTATACAAATAAATAATATTGGAGTGTCTGTATGTAATATTAAAATAGCAGCTTTTTATTAAATGCCTATGCATGTTTACAGGTACTACTTATACCAAAACAACAATTTTTATAGTTTTTGTCTGTCTATTGTTTGTACCTGCTAATCTCTAAACGGATAGACCGATTTTGATAAGATTTTCACTGGCAGACAGCTTATGTAATAAGAAACATCTTAGGCTATTTTTATTTTAGAAATGTAATAATTAAAATGATAAAAAAAACGTGGATGAACTCGCAAGCACAGCAAGTTCCATATAAAAAGTAAAATCGGTTTGCTTAAATGTAATTTTTTTTAAGTGATAATAAAAATAAATATGGCTTTATTAAATATATTATGTATGTAATAAATGTCAGAGTCCAAGTATAGCCTTCGTGGATCAAGCACTGGATTTTCCTATTACGACTTTTTATAACTTGCCATGTGTGGGTTAATTAGTACGCATGGTCTAAATGTAACTAAATTTTACAGATTATTGAGCTAAGCGCCTCTGTGGTGTAACGGTACAGATGTCACCTGTTAAGACCGTTAGTCGCGTAACGTCCATGGTTCAATTCCCAGGTCGGGCAGCTTTCTTAAATGTTTTTCAGATTATTTAGAGAAAACATTACATTGCCCGGGATTGGAATGTGCCCGTAGTAGCGATAAGCTTGCCAGTTGCCACCTACCACATCATCGCCCTATTATCTTGGCTAATCGTGTGTGTATATCTACTTTACATGTCTACTACGAGTAGTGGATATATTAGTACACGGAGATAATAGGCATGAAGGTATTTCTTTTATTAAGCTAATTAGGTTAAAATTTGACATTTTATTGCTGCGATGAGGTACCTTATGTGGATGTTGGCGACATCAAGTTCGCGTAGCCTCTTTCACTTCTCATTAAAAAATATGTTAAATTAAGTGAGCCATATCGTTAAATAACTAGCTGCTCGACCCGGCTTCGCACGGTTAGTCCGCAGTTGACACAATGACAGTAGCGCCACCTACCGGGTCCAATTGTATTATCAAATCATCCAGAAAAATATTTTTAGTAGGTATCTATTATAGAAATATATAATCTGTGAAAATTACAACTGTTTAGCTTTAATGTTTTGTAAGAAACGGCCTGCTAACAGACAAACAGACGTACAGATGAGTCGTAGTAACTTTTTACCATTTAGTTCGCTTTTATATTAATTTAAAACTCTTAAGTATCTTTTCAATTATTTCTCAAAATATAAAAAATACTTTAATTAGTATTACGAATTACTTCAAAATAAAATAAAAAAAATATTTAAAACACACTCTTGAACTATTACAAAGTACTATTACAAAGTATTTATTATTTTTATTTTTAAATTTTACTTTTGCTTATCGGTTTCACTTTTTACAGCATCATCAGGGTTTGTAAAACTAAAGACAACTAAATTTAATTTATTCTACACATAATTCCGTGTTAGTCTTTAGTTAGGAATTATGTAAGAGAACTTTTAAATGTTTTCCCATGTTGGTCCGGGTCCTCTATGTAGAATAGAATATCTGCCTTACTACCAGGCAACTCGTAAGAGGTGAGCATAGGTTAATAAGGCCATAGCCAACATGACCACTGGTGGTAAAGTGCTGCGCAGCATTTCACCTGGCAATTCATCACCTTACCTATTCCTAAAGTAATAATGATATTGTCGTGTTCCGGTCCTGAGGGTATCTGGTAAATTTACATAACACCCAAGCCACAAGATAGCGATGCACTTACAACATCTATGGTGTTTAAAGACCACGGTTGTCTCTTACCATCAGGAGACCCGTGTGCCTGTTGGCTATCTTATCCCATAAAAAAATATTGCGAATTGGTACATATACAACATTTATAGTTGTAATATTTACAATTTCCCGTTGCTTTGCTCACAATTTTAACGAGATGAAAAGTTCCCAATTCCCAGTTCAGTTTTGACAAATGGTTTTTATTAATTTGAAAAGTTGTTAATAGTTATTTAAAGGTATTATTTCTAAAATGAGAAAGGGCTCTCATGTAGCATTCTATTTTTTATGGGATTTCACCCATAAAAATAGAACGCTACATGTTTTGTAATTGAAATATACTGTTTGAAGAAAATAATAAAATTGAATAGGCAAACGTCTGTGACTGGATTTATTTTCTCTCAAGTACACAAAATGCCACTTTCATTAGACCCACAGTCTAGACGTTAATTCTTCAGGGGATGAAGAAAGCGTAATTTTATTTCCACATTTTCAATCTTCACTTGATTCAATTGCTAAACAATAAAACGTAGGCACAAAAATTTAAATTAAACCTGGCTTAAAGATATATATTACTAAACTAATTTAGACTTTACTGAATAGGCAAGAATAATAAAACAAAGTCTATGTCTACTCGTATCAAAAGTCGTCCAAAAGTACGGACGAAAAACGCGAAAAAATAACGAATTTTTTAAGGAATGACATTTCATAATAAACTAGCTGACCCGATGCACTTTGCATCATCTGACATAATAGCTAAAAAGTTTGTATGGAAAGAGAAAAATGTATTTTTTCCTGCGTCATTAAAATGTTTCCAATATTTTTTTTTTCATAAGAACCTTCCTCAGACTTCATCAATGTAGCAAAAATAGAAATCAACAACTTGTTTCTGTTGTTGTTCTTGATTTACTTTAATTTATCTGAAAAACCTTTTTACACATTTACACGGATTTGTGCCCGTAATGGCGACTTACTTGTCGCATTCTAGGAATTAATATCGTCGGATAATCGTATTGTACATTAGTGTTGTTGAGGATTTCTCTTACGCTTCCTCATAATGCGGAAGTTCCTCAATATTTTGGGTTCCTCAACTGTTAGTGCATCCTCATAAATAAAAATAAAAAATCCTCTTCCGCTATCGCTTCCTCAAAATTTAAGAGGAGTTGATGAGGAATTTGTGTTGTGTATATTACTGAACTCCTCCTTAACTGCTGGACCTATTTTAATGATTCTTCATTGTGTCTGTTTTGAGAATGGTTTAGAATCATAGTTTGGTCCACTGGAAAATGCCCTTTTAATTTTTTTTTACATGTATGTACCTGGTTATGTACAGACAGGACAGCGGTTTTTGACTTGGGTCCGCTAGTATCTATAATTTCCTATCATGCTCTTCCTCATCTGCATCCTCAAAACTTGCGCGTGATAATTCCTCTTCCTCCTCCTCTTCCTCATAATCACTTCCTCAACAACACTACTGTACATAATACAAGGTATGTATATGTACCTCTGCCTACGCCTTCAGGGTTATAAGCATGAAGATATGTATTTTTTTGGATATAAGAAAAGTAGTTTTTATTCGATAAAAAAAACTCGCGTTTATTAGAACATGCAATGCATATTTTCTAAAACCATTTTCCTTTTGTGACTTGGTTATAGTAACAATTAATTTGGCACGCCATTATGCTAGGAAACATCATTTTACACTGTACTAACAAACTCCCTTGATCCTCAACCATAACTGGATGAATGTTCAAAGTGTTCTCTCTAAGGACCGCCACAAATAACGCTTACTAAGGACTTGATATTATAGTACAATCGTGTGAACAAGTGCTGAAATTTTTTATTTTTTTTTGTTTTGTATGATTTTTTACTAATTAATAAGATTCCGCTGTCCGTCTGTCTGTCTGCAAGTGACTAGTCTATATCTCCTGAACCATGACAGAAAAATCGTTAAAATTTTCACCGATGATGTAATTCTGTTGCCGCTATAGCAGGAAATTCTAAAAACAAAGGGGAAAGGTGCTTCCATACAACAAACGTGATTGTTTAGAGGTAATGGTTAAAGTGCATGAATTAGACTCGCATTTTACCGGTTTATTTAAATATAAGACTTGTTCTTACATTTTCAAAATATATGACAGTTACAGGTAATTTATAAACGTTGCTTAAAGCTGCAATTAAACATGAATAAAGTCCTACTAAACGCCTACAAACTAAAAAAAATACAACCTAGAAAAATACGCAATACGTATTAAGAGTCGGAAAAAAATCTATTCTTTGAAAGATATAGAGCGGAAAGATAAATAATTTAAATTTTGTTTTAAAATAATTACTGTATCTATCATTGTGCATGAAGTTTTTATATACAACACATATTTATCTGAAAGTTAGGTGGCATATTGTTTCATCACTTTGAAATGGTGTATATAAAATATTGTCATGTATATTTGTTCTTTTAAAAGAGTCTGAAAACGGAATACAAACATCCGAATTTTTTCCCGTTTTGGAGGAAAAACGACCCGAGATAAGCAAATGTTCCCCGAGTCGTAAGCTTGCATTTAGAATTTTCCTGCATCAACTTCTGTGATACCGGTTGTAATTCTAAAATTTTTCGGAAACATTCTCGTGTTTATGTTATTTTGTGGTGGATATCTTCCGGATGTTTTTAATCGGTGCTTTAGAGATTAGGGCTTTTATAGACATAGACAAAATATGAAATTTTTCTTACACTAACTTTTTCCCGGTTTTGGTCCGGCTCCCCTGTGTAGAAAAGACCATCTGCCTCCCTCCTAATCACTACCAACATGACCACTGGTGGTCGCAAACTGTGCAGCAACTCGCCCGGGGAGGGATCCGAGCCTTAGCTATTTCTGCAGGCATAATATCATTGATATGTTAGTAGGGTAGCCGGCAGACTTGCATATACGGTCTAACAGCTCAACCACAGGACAGTGACAAACCTAAAATATCGATGGTGTCTATAGACCTGGTTGTCTCTTACCATCTGAAGACCCATGTGCTTATGCACTGTCTTATTCCATAAAAAAACAGTAGCATTATGGCTGAAAACGAAGAATGAAAAGATAATACACTTAGCTACTGCTTACTCATAGTTTAGGATAGTCGAATTTTATTACAAAAGACGTAGGTTGGAAACTTCTTAAAAGTCCATAACTTTAACTCGATCTATATAAAGTTAATCTGTTTGGACTAAGAAAGTAATTAAATTGGAGGATGCTAGGAAGTATGTGAATATCTTGATACTTGACCCTTTACTACTCTACAAGGGATTTGGCGTGAACATACAAGATGTAACTAACAGTTTCCTGAACAAATCAGGAAGTATTAAAATCAATCAAACTTTAAGGCATTTTAGGCGTTTAATTTATTGATTTTTTTTTAAATCTACGAATTTGGATTTAGTGTAATTTAAAACGTAAAACTCTTGTGTTTGCTTGTATATAGAATATATTTAGTATTTCTTTGAATTTAACTATTAATTGTAAATTTTTGGTGTTATGTATTAAGTAATATTTAGAAATAATAATATCTAACAAGTAAAAAAAGTAACCAAAAACTTTCACAAACATTTTTATTAAATTCATCTCAGTATCGTAGTGCGAAACCATGGTTTTTATTTATAAGCTATAATAAATAAATCGTATAATCAGGATGTATTTGTTTCTTACCATTAATTTTATAAGCCATCAAATTCATTCCATCAAAAAGTAATCGAATTATGCACGCGACTGTACACATTTCCACCTGATACTGATGCTTGCTAAATACCTGCCATTGTCAACGGCCACTACAGTCAGGAGCAAAATAATCAGCAGATAAATCTCTTCCCACAATATAGCGAGATTATGAATAAGGATTAATCCACAACCTGCCTGCACCAACGTATACGCCTGACCATGCTGATCCAGATCTAGAGGCTTTGGTTCGATTTCCGACTCAGATTCCCGATTTAGAATTAAATGGTGAACACTGTAGTCAGATAAGACTAGAGTTCATTGATTTTTTCCTATTTAACTTTTTATGTGATCATGAGATGTGCCCGCCGCTACGTCCGGGTTTTTATTTAATTATTTAATTTTATACATTTTCAAAATAAAATTGTAAAACAAAAATAGCTGAAGCCGTTTCTTATTAAATTAGCTGACTGCCCGTGAAAAATTGGTTCAATCGATTCAGAGATTAGCAGGTACAAACAGACCAACAGACATACAAAATTTCTAAAAAATACTATTTTGGTAAATGTACCTTGTGAACATAAATATGCATTCAGAGATTAGCAGGTACAAACAGACAAAAAATTCTAAAAAAAATGTTGTTTTGGTATATCTACTCTGTAAATATACATATGCACTTAGTAAAAAGTGGTTATTTTAATATTACATACAGACACTCCAATTTAATTTATTTGTATAGATGAAAAAATATTGGAATGTTTTGTTATAAAACTGTCAACAATGGAATAATACCACCTTTATCTTAAATTAAAATCAATAGTGAAAAGCGACGAGTATCTACTTCTACTTATTACTAGCGACTCGCCCTGGCTTCGCACGGCGATTATGTGTACAAACCTTCATCTCTAATTACTCTATTCATCAAAAAAACTACATCAAAATCCATTAGATTGTCTTAAAGATCTAAGCGCACATAGGAACATACGGCGGAAAGCGACTTTGTTTATACTCTATAGTGGTAATAATGATATATTTTATCAGAGTTAAAGTGTCGGGACTTTCCAATCAAATGATCTGAACACTGTTTGCCCACAGACTGCCAATGAGGTGCTTATGTTTGGTGCTGAAAGGGCGGAATCTATAAAAAAGAGTGCACGTTCGCTAACGAAGTCTAGTCATGCACGCCCACTGCACATTGTATGCAAAACCACCTGGATATTTCGAATATAACATCGCCTGGGATGAACCAAGACGGGAAAGGATTGTGTAATAACAAGAATATCATACAGTTTACCGAAATAACGGTAAATTAAATTAAGGTACGGTAAATACGGTATCTATTACCGTAAACTTACATTAGATCCTACTAATATTATAAATACGAATGTTCGTGAGTATAGATGTATGAATGTAAAATTACACAACAACAGCCGCGTAAGGTCCCGGGTTCAAGTCTCAGGTTGGGCCACTTTTTTAAAATGTCTTTCAGATTATTCAGAGTAAGCATTACATTTCTCGGGATTGGAATGTACCTACCTGAAGTGGTGGTAGGCTTGCCATCTATCACAACATGGGCCATAGTACTTTGGCTAATCGTGGGTGTTCTAGTACATCTACAGGACTTACGAGTCGTTGGGACTTTGGGGATAATAGCCGTGAAGGTACTTATGGAATAAACCATGGACACCATGCTGCCCTGGTAATCGATACAGCAGTAAGTCAATAAATGCAGTTTCGGGAAAATGGCTTTCGAGAAAATTTACTGTTTTTATCAAACAAGAAAATGCGTTTCCAATTTACGTACATTTTTGACACTCGGATAGAAAGAAAGTTCGTTTGACGTACATTCCGAATCAACAACAGTAAAAATACGGTCATCTGTGACTTACTGCCCTCTCGATTACTACGGCAGAGTTGTGGATATACTAGCACACCTCTGCCTACCCTTTGGGCGTATAATGGGCGTAAAGGTGTTTTTTTTAATAATGCAATAAATACTAACTGAAGATGTTATAGTT
Source organism: Lasaia peninsularis (assembly GCA_018236625.1). NCBI lineage: Eukaryota > Metazoa > Arthropoda > Insecta > Lepidoptera > Riodinidae > Lasaia > Lasaia peninsularis. The sequence continues at coordinate 11,231 of DVZL01002533.1, forward strand.
GGTTATACGTCTCGACATTCAAATGGTTATGTCAATATAATTTGTGTTCAGTTGTGTGACGCGTAAACTAGGCCATAGACGGCTAATAAATAACTCAGCTCCAAATCCAAATAGTCACATAATGGGAATATAGGCCACATTCGATTTATTGAAAAGCTTTCCACATAATAACTTTAATAATAATACTAGCGAGCTGGCTTGGCTTCGCACGGGTTTATTATGTATACTAGCTGCAAGGTCAGACTTTGAACGTTTAGGTCGTAGTCGACATAATGACAGCAGCGCCATCTACTGCCTCCAATTGTATTTTTAAATCATACCGGAAACTATAGAAAATTTCAACCCAATCGGTTTGCAGCCCGACCACAGACAGTGATATTATCTATGGTGTCTATAATATGCCATGGTTGTCTTCAGGACACCCGTGTGCTTGTCACTGTCTTATTCCATCCAAAAAATATGTACGTAACCCTTTTTTTGTGCGTAAGTCCGTCTCGCACTTGGTCAGTTTTTTATGTTTGTTTTATTTCCAGAAGTACTAGATGCTTCTGTTAGGAAGTATCGATTATTTCAGTCTCATAGTCACGTTAAAAGTAGTCATCAATTCAGTTGTACCTCTGATAGTGTAAGTGAGTGGTAGCTAAATACTACCAAGGGAATCGCTAGATAATCGATTTATTTGATACTAGCAAATCTTTTACACCTTTATTATACGAATAGAATCACGTTATCTGTACTAATTTTATAAATGGGAAAGTTTATGTGTGTCTTTTTGTTTCCCCGTCTTTCAAGGCAAAACTGACCGGCGAACTGACCCGATTTTTAAATGAAAGGTAGGAAAGTGACGTAGGCCACTTTTTGTCTCTTTCTAACCCCCCGTTAATAACAGCTAACTGTAATGTAAGCACATTATATAAGCAAAACCAAAGGAGTTTACCAATATATGCAAGTTGTTAAAGTATTATTTCTCTATTCCTATATTTTGTTGCACATGACAGAAAAATTATGTATCATTTTTGATGGGCTCGGCGTTAAAAATAAATATTTCACTTCAAATTTTATGACATTATTTACATTTAATTTTCGAACTAGATCAAGTACTTGAAAGAAGAATTTATGTATATAAAATTGATGAAATCCGTACTAATATTATAAATGGGAAAGTAACTCTGTATGTCTGTCTGTTACGCTTTCACGCCTAAACCCCTGAACCGATTTCGACGAAATTTAGTACAGAAATAGAGTTGACCTTGATGAAGGACATATGCTACTTTTTAACCGAGTACAGTAAAAAGAGGGTATGTTTTTACGCAAAAAGTAATAATAAATAGTATAGTTAATATAAGCCGGAAAAATGTCTGCGCTTTGAAAGTTGTCCGTGTTATTAAAATAATTCACGCGGGCGGAGCCGCGGGCAGAAAGCTAGTTTTTATTATTTTCTCCCTTCTATGTTACAAACCCTATTTTATACCGATATTAGTAATGTAATAATTTTCTATTGATACAGAAAAACAACGTTTACCAGGTCAGCTATTGCCATAAAACAGCAGTTGAAAAATTAAGTAATTATTCATAAATTTAATGTTTTGATTTCAGCTCGAGTTCATTAAAACAATACGAAAGAGGCTTGCTAATGAGGCTTTAAAACATTTGTTCCGATAATGAAGCTTGAATATTAATTTTCAACCCTTAAATTTATTTAATATTTGAAAGCTTAATAAAGCGAAGGATAACGAAAAACAGTTGATTTGCATAATGGATATAAATACATTTTTTAATGAAATATATCTGATTGGTCACCGATAATTTTCGACATTTGTAAAGGAATACAAAGAGTGGTTTTTACCGTATTTACCGTGGTTAAGAGCACAGATTTTGGGCCAACTGATTTTAGGGTATACAGTACCCTGAAAATTATAAAACAAGTATATAAATTTTCAATGTTTTACGAGTCCCCTCCAAACTGCAGCTAAAAAAATTGTAAAGGATTGCTGCAAATTCAAAAAAAAATAGTAATATCATCAAATCGTAAGAAACACTTTTATTTTATTTTTTTACCCTATTAATTAATTTTTTGCTACAAGAAAATTAATCCTGGAAAATTTTAAGTTGAAATTTTTAAATTCAAAAGTCGGTCCCCAATTTTTTCGAATTCTGAATTCAGAAGTAGCTCGAAAAGATTTAAGCTTGTCTTGATATATTATCATCATTATTATCATGGTCTACAAACCGCAGAGAGAAATAATAAAATGACAGTTATTTTTCTATGTTACTTCTATATTATATTCTATATTCATTTTTCTATGTTATATATAACAGAATATGTATATGTTTGTATGTCTCACAATCCAGTACTAAAGTGTTTTACTAAACACTTGAGAGCTTGAAGATAAGCTAAGCCTTAAGCAAGCTAAGTCCTAAGTGGAGCAATTTAATAAGTTTCACTTAAACTTGCATGAGAGAGACGTGCAAAAACTTACTGTTTTATTTAAATTCAAAAAACGTAATGAAAAGTTAATTAAAAACACTGGAATTTACATTGATAAGATGTCCTTATAATGATAATCTTTTAAAGTGTCTTGTGCCCATGACCCTAAAGAAGTAGGAAGTAATTAATACTTATGTCCCCACAATCAGCCAACGCATGATATGTCGATTGCAACTTCTTCGTCATATCGGACACAAATCCATTAAAATTTTTTTTAATCTATTACAATTTTTTATTGTTTCAAATTTAATTAATTTTTGGTAGAGTCGGTATATTTAGACAAAAATGAAAACTTATCTATCTATCTAATTCTTGTATATATATATATATATATATATATATATCAGCGATTTCGAAAACGGCTCGAACTATTTACTTGAAATTTTGTATGTAAGGGGTTTCGGGGGCGATAAATTAATCTAGCTAGGTTTTATTTTCAGGTTTCTCTTATTAATCGTGTTTTCATGGAATAAAAACCTTTATCATTACAATACCAAACTAAATTTCGTCGCATTTTGTCAAGTTAGAATAGCTCAGTTGGGAAATCGGGCTCCTTAATACGCAGAATTCCAGGTTCAAAACCCAGCCCGTTCGATACTTGTTTTTCTTTTTTTTGAGTTCCTTCTTTTTGTGAGAAAACTGTTCTTGGAGGCCCTACAGAAATAAGAAAAACATTGTAAATTATGTCAAATACAATTTCAAAAAAATTGTGATGTACTAACCAAACACCTAGCAAAGCTCGGTCATCCAGGGACTAGTTTTTTAACAAAACAATTTAATTTTGTACCTGGTCTTGTCTGAGGGGAGTTTTTAATCAAAAATTTACTTAAAAATAACAATAAAATTCATATTTACATAGGATGTTCTAGTTAAAATCTCGCTAAGATAATAAAAGAAAAAGAGTTAGGCAATTGCTCGCTTGCTTACCATAAAGTTAGTGCTTGTCACTATTGCGTTCTCATATATAATATTCTCTTGTCTTTTTCCTCTCAAAATTTAAGCACCTGATACAATATTTCTTTCATCAACGCAGTAAGCAGAAGTTAGTAAAAATTATTTGCTTGAACATAACCACCCTAAAATTCTTCAATAAAATGTTCACAAAAATACGCAGTTACTGAAATCACCATAAAAACATTATTACGCCAATGTACAGTTTGGGATCCGGACTACTCGAAGAATTGCCATAAAGTTGCCAGAGTAAAATATTACTTAAATCAAATTGGTGCTTTGTGGAAATATCCATAAAAGTGTCTTACAATTGTAATGGTCTTAACTGGTATCTTTTGTTGTATCACTTAAGTTGTTCTCATACTTTTGGCTTAGTTTGTAGGGTTCCGTAGCCGAAGGGTACGTTAACATATTACTAAGACTCTTTCTCATGAAATTTGGATTGGAAAAACAGACAATTTTGATTTTCACAGACGATGTAGTTTAGCCCTTCGACCAATGACCGCCTCGTTGGTCGAGAGTATAGCGTACACGCCTAACACTATCAACTAACCACGAGGCTCGGGTTCGGTTCCCAACGGGGATAGACATTTGTATGATGAAGGTAAATGTTTGTAATTTCGGGTCTGGGTGTTTATTAAATTTATTCTTTTATCTAT
>DVZL01002534.1:0-15327 GCA_018236625.1 Lasaia peninsularis
GAATTAATTTTATTAATAAAAACTTGAATATTGGCAAAAATATTTATGTGGGTATATTTCTTCAGCATTAAAGATTATACGTAATTTTTTTCGGCCATATCTAAATCACATGCATATTCCCTATTGCGATCATGAAAATGACAAACATGTAATTTAAGCCTTTTTCTTTAACTGCCCATGAAATTTACACTTCACTGTTCGTGAACGAAATCGTAGGTACATATAATTTTTTTATAAACAGGTATATTGTATATGTTTTCATTGCATACTGTCCATAAGTAATTGGTAAGTTGAGATAAAATAGTAATATGAAATCAGTATACTTACTTCTTCAATATTTAAATATTTTCTGTACACAACACCAATATAATATAGTTTCACTTTAGGAAGTATCTAATCTATATAAATATTTCCTTCTATGTCGTAGATACAGGTACGTAATGTATCTAATATTTAAAATAGCCCTGAATAAAATATTTTTTTAATTATTGCTACATTTAATCATTTTTTTATTTAGTTTAGTTAAGTTTTTATTTTTTCGGATACATACAGAGTTTTTTTTTTAAAAAAAACTCGGATAAAACTATAAAATATTAAATGCTTGTTACAAAATTAGTAACATTGTAATATAATTTGCATAATACTAAAGAAACGATTTCTTTAAGTAAACAAAATACCAAAATAAGATTTTTTAATATTCTATGGTAAAATATTTATATTAGAAAGTATAAGCAGTTCAAGATTATTTTGATACTTACTTTTTCTATAATATGTGGCGTAGATTTTGGCTGACTATACTTTTCCGCCGTGCTGGTTTGATGGTGCACATTTTTGTCTAAAAGTCCCATGGTAGATACCACTGCGAGTCCGATACCCAAAAACACTAACATTAATAACGAACACAGGCACAGTTTTGATTTGTTTGACATTACCATCGCCATTTTAAAACACTTTTACTGTTTCACTATCTTAATGTATATGTCAAAATTTGAATTTTTCAACAATTAGGAATTAGGGCATAAAACTTTATTGTAAGTACATAAGATTTAGATATTAAACTTCTAGATAACAGAAAAATAACAAAAATTAAAATTATTTACTGTAATTTAATTTTTTGTTTTAAAGTTACTTCAAAATTAAGATTATTTTTGGTATTAGTATTTTAGCCGTTAGAATTAGTTTTGATATTTTTATATTTTTCAGATTTGTGAAAGTTTATCGTCGATCGAGAATATAAAAAGTAAGTTTATGTTTATAGTTTAATGAAGTTTGATAAAAAAGAAATACACTCGAAGAGGTAAATAATAATATGAAGAAGTGTATATTATTATGATGAAGAAAAATGGCAATGTGTTAACTTTTATAGTTTTATTTAATGAGGATTATTATAATGATATTAGCTCAGTTCTCACTTCTCTATTTAATAACAATGTCACTACTATGATAATTGTTATGATTTATATTTTGCTTTATCATTTTATTTATGTCGAATCTACCAGAAGAGTTTATTTTAGTCAGAATGATTAAAAAATATATAAATCTTAAATTAAACTCCTAACGAATATGCTGAAAGATAGACAAGAGTTGTAACCCTCTGCCTACCACGCAAGGGAGTTGGCGTAAAGATAGATAACAATTAGTTTGGAACCAATTAAAATGTTTTTGTTATACTCACATTTCCGCGTCTGGATTTCGGCTGACTATATTTTTCCATGGTACCAACTTGATATTGTTTATTTTGGTCAACGAGTTCCATAGTAGATAACACTCCAAGCCCAATACCCAGGAGGATTATCAATGGGAATGAGCACATACACAGTTTCAACTTATTTGACATGGCCACCGCCATTTTGACATGAACACTTTTACTATTCCACTATCGTTAGGATAATCACACTGATGATTTTTAATGTCATTGTTTATGTTTTCCTCTTGTAAATATTTTCAACACAACATATCTTCACGCCAGGTTCCTTGCAGAGTAGGCATAGAGTATCGATTGCCAAATGACACGATCCCTACATATCTGCCTAGCTTCCTTCACATTCATCATTCTCTTCATGCATACACGGTTTTGCGGATTTCTTGATACCATCCTCGGTATCATCCGAAGGCTATTCAATTATTAGTGCCCCAGCGGCCAACGAATTCCTCCAAGATATATGGAAGTGCGCGCATTATGCGCGCGACCAACAAAAACACCGCGACCCAACATAAGCGCAACAATAATTCCTTCTTCTGGCACTTACATTTTCAAATTAAAAATAATGTTGAATTCAAAGTTTTTATATTAATAATAATTTGAATCAAGTTGTATGTAAATTTTGTATGAAATAAACAACATCATACTCAAAACCTAGCGTCCTTCGGGATCATTTTAATAAAATAACTTTAGGGTTTAATAAAATGAGTCTAATTTTTAAGGTTCCGTACGAAAAGGGTTAAAAACGGAACCCTATTACTAAGACTCCGCTGTTCGTCTGTCCGTTTGTATGTCTGTCACCAGACTGTATCTCATAAACCTTAATAGCTAGACAGCTGAAATTTTGACAGATTATATATTTCTATTGCCGCTATAACAAAAATACTAAAAACAGAATAAAATAAATATATAATGGATGCTCCCATACAACAAACGTGAATTATTGCCGTTCTTATAGATAATGGTACGGAACATTTTGTTAGCGAGTTTGACTCGCATTTGACTGATTTTTTTGAGCTTGTATCTTCCATTCGCTAGGTCATTAACGCTTAAGGTCGTAGCACAGTTACACGTTCCTGCTCCGCCTCGCCTAAAAAAATATCATTCAAATATGGTCTTTAAGGCATGACCTTGCGATATAGTTTATAATGGCAACATAATATAGCCGCCTGATCGGCGTCTGCTGCGTTGCCATTGTAAACTATATCGCAAGTTGATGCCTTAAAACCCATATTTGAATGATATTTTTTTAGGCGAGGCGGAGCATGAACGTGTAAGTGAGCTACGACCTTTAGAGTCCTAATTTCGTTGGCAATAACTAACTTTTTTTCAAAACAAGTTTCCGTTCTGAAGAGTCTATCTAGCTTTTAAGGTCACTTGCTTCTCAATATAGCAGTAGTGGCAGCTTGTCTTCAATTTGTCAAACTTGTCATGGATATTCATACCTACTGCATGTGGTTCTATAATAGGTTGCCTAATATGTTAATTTATTATATCTTGGGCTAGATTATGTATAAAATAGTTTATGTAAACGATATTTATAGAAATATTGCTATCAAAAATAAAGAATTTAGTTAAATCTTATATGCGCCGACGACATTATCTAAATTACATGTCACATCAGTTGACTATATTTTATGCGGTGCCTGAATTAAATATATAAGCAAAATATATTGTTATAATCGCCTTTGTGTTGTAATGAAACGTCTATCGCCTGTTAAGAGTCTTAGGAACGTTAGCCGCGTAGGGTCTCGGGTTCAATTCCCAGGTCAAGCAACATAAAATATGTTTTTCAGATTATTCTGAGTAAACATTGATTGGAATGTGCTCGAAGTGGCGATTGTCACCTATAGGGAGTCGAACCCGCACCTTGCGGTTAGTCAATGTAGTCAGGCGTGTACGCTGGCCACTTGAGCAACAAGACGGTTAAATATTGGCTACTTTTTAACTGAATACATTAAAAATAGGGTATATTTTCACTGGTGGTAGAGTGCTGTGCAGCAACTCGCCCGGGTAGGGATCCACCGCCTTACCTATTCCTGCCGCCATAATGACATTGTCGTTATGTCCGGAGGGTAGGGTAGCTGGTAGACTTGCAAATAAGGTCTAATAGTCCGAACACAGGGCAGCGGCTCACCAACAACATCTATGGTGTCTATAGGCCACTGTTGTCCCTTACCATCAGGACACCCATGTGCCTGTTCGCTGTCATATACTATAAAAAAATGCAATAACTATTCTAATTTTGCATTGTGATAATTCACGCGGGCGAAGCCCATTTTGATGATTCATGCGGGCGAAACCTTCTCTGATAATTCACGAGTTGATGGGTTGTCAATGGGTTTAGGCGTGTACAGTGTACACTAGCGCCTTGACCAACGAGGCGGTCCTAGATAGTAATAACTTTTTTTTTTTGGCAGCAGAATTACCAGTAATATCTTTTTGCATTCTACGTTTCTAATCACAGTCATCACTGTAATAGTGCATCTTCTCTTGACTTTTGTTTAGCTCAAACTTATGAATTTTATATCACTTCTTAATTTGATGATCACAAAACATAAAGTTCGTCAAACTGACGTCAACAGGTTCAGGTCAATGGTATTTTTCAAATGTTCATCAATCGCTAGGAGCTGGCATCTTTCCATTGGTTTACGTAAAACTAAATCTGACTAGACCGCGTAAACAACTAGCTAGCTTGGAATGGCATTTTTGCAAGGTATTCATTGGAAAACGTACTCCAATCCCAGCGAGTTAGGTCTGAAAATAAATTACCCGTGAATGGGATCTGTCCATCAATCACTGTGTTGTCGATTTGTAAAGCGTCCATCTCAACGTAGCTGCATTTAGATACCTTTTAAATTCAATACTAACCCGTATAAATTGATTTTTCGGAGATTTCAGTTTTAGGTGATCGTAAAATATTTTCAGAATATCTTATGTTTCTAGTATTATGAATGTAAAGTTTATGGTTATGTATGTATTTTGTTTGAGCTAAGCATTTTTGTCTCTTCTTACTCAATTTTTTTTTGCTTTCTGTGCTGCCACTAATTCAAGTATCACTTGTTACCATTATTACACACATTATAATTATCACTAGCTGTGTCTCATTAAAGAAGCCTCCTTGATCTAGACTCTAGAGGTATGCGCTTCGGATTTCCATTTCGGTAATCCATGTTCGAACCCCGCCTTGTACTAATGATCTTCTCTAACTTAAGTTCATTTTTGAGTGGTCTTACGGTGAAAGAAAACATCGTGAAGAAACCCGGAACTTGTCACCTGTTACATCATGGGACCTAATAACGTCCGTTAATCGTAGGAAACTATGTACCTCTACCTACCTCTTCAAGGGAATGGGCGTGTCGATATTTTTTATGTTTTTAAATAGCTATGCAACTGTTAACAATAACTCTACGTGACCTATTGTTTTGCTTTCCAAACAAAAAACGAGACTACAACCAATGTAACCTATCATAAATTTATAAAACACGAGTCAATATCACATTGTTCTTGAAACAAAATATTATAATGGAAATGTTCAACGATATGAAACGAAATAAATAAAATTCAGAATATTATAATAAAATTTGTAGAAGGGAATAATAAATAGAATCATATTGCCCTAAATAAAAACGTGAAAATACATTCTATCAAAACCTTATTTTTTTACTTCTATCAAAGGAAACATTGAGATATTTTCTTATTTCAAGTGATATTCAACAAATCACATCATTATGTGAATTGAGCTATTACTTTTTCGATTAAACTAGCTTACCCGGCGTAATTCGGCCTGAGATTGACAGCTAATAAGTTTGTATGGGAAAATTTTTTCTTATGCTTCTTATATTTTTTCCAGTGTTTTTCAATTGAATTTCGTACTTAGCTACATATTTAGCCATTCATTTTCATTTATATATGAAAATGAATGGCTAAATTATATGTGGAGCGTTAACGTTTCTGCGTAAATGTGATATGTACTGGCCGGCGGGCGGCCGCGGCAGCTCGGCCGAGTTCGGCGGGATACGTGACGCTCCTGTACTACGAGGACCTGCGAGCCGCCTTCACCGTCAGGCATCTGCGGGCCTGGAGCACCACATTATCCGTAACTAACTTTTTGTGATAATAACAACAATATCCCGGAATAAATTACACAGATTGATATAGCTTCAAAGTAAGCAAATTATACGTTTGTGTTATGGGTATTAGTCGACGATATTATTAGTTATTACATAGAAATAATTAAATAGAAACCAAAATAAATTTAATAAATACTCAACCAATATAAATTTACTTAATAGAAAGGTTAAAGATGTAAATAGTACTATTGAATCATTTCTAACTACAGCTCGTTTTGAATGTATTATATATATACTCGTAGATGTAAATGTTAGTTTTAAATATATATCTCTATATATTGAATGATAGATGATCGAATTTTACGTCATAAGTATTACTAAATAATAATAAAAATAGATACAACAAGGAAAAATACTTTTTACTACGATGATAGATGATTAGATATGCATGAAGCAAGACTTATTAATGAAAATTAATAAAAGTAGTTATAATTGTGATTGAAAATAGGCAAGTATGTGGGAATCATGACACTTGGCTCTCGATATCTCTGCCTACCCCGTAAAGGACTTGGCGTGAAGATATGTATGAATGAGTGTGTTTGTTGAGTTTTGCTTAGATTTTTTTATAGTAAGTTTATATATACTGTTTACTCATTTTAAAATAAGGATAAAATTTAATTGATAGTAGAGAAGTAACTTACGTAAGAAATTCTTGGGTATTTATCGTAAATAACTGTCTTAAATTATTTATTCATTCTTCTTTGACGTCAATATTTTTTAATATTTTCATTCAATTAATGTCATTTTGTAACTCTCTATTATTAATATTGATATTTAAAAATTCAGTATGAATATGTTTTAAGGTATACTGAATATGACTATACTTACTGTACATGTTGAAAAAAAAGTCTCTATTCAATTAATTTTATTAGACTTTTAATGGAAGAAAGTTGACCTCACACTTATCTATATTAATATCAATAAGCCATTACTTACTTTATAGTTAAATTTATGGTTGTTTTAGTCATTAATACTCTTTATAGAATAGTTAATTACAGTTAAGTACTACATTTACATACATAGCGATTTAAAGTTTTATTTCTTATTATAAACGCATAAATTTAAAACTTTATTGCGGTAAGCTTCTACCATACTACCATAAACTTCAACACAGTTTACAAACGCAAACTAAAATCCTTTCAACAAAACGGAAAACCACTCAGTTAACAAAACAGTCACAGATTAAAAACGTCTATTGTTAAAGTCTTGTCAAACGGCGCCGATTTCACGTAAAACACGACATGGAATTTTGTTAAAGCGTAGCGAACTTCGGCGAAACTGTCCGCCCGCTTAGTCTCTACTAAAATCTGGTAGCATCAGCTGCTGTCGTGAAGTCGATATCTCCGGCGCCGGCTAGTCTACGAAGCTGACCTCGTTAGAGCCTACAGTACAGACTCCCGGAGAAACTACGTCAGATTTTATTTCAAAGGTAATTCGCGAGGTTCTATATCTTTTGTTGTGTGCCTAATTGGAGGATGAACTGGCTTCGTTAAAATCTCAAATGTTTATGAAATGGTTTTGTGCTGGATACGTTTTGATTGCTTGAATGCTCATTGATACAATGCCTGGCTAATTGTGGCTGGCTTTGCAGAGTAGTTCAATTTTATAGAAAACATTGGTGACACAATCATGATACATCAAGTTTTTTGGAAACCCCTTTCTAGGTTGGAAAAATGTCCTCTTATACTCGTATCATACGAGCAATATCTGTAAATACTATCATGTATGACTTAATCTCATTGAAATCTCCTAAATTAGTGCTCCTAAATCAATAATTTTGATGAAAAATCTTTTGTCCTATATATTTCCTTGTACAAAATATATTTTAAGTAAAATTTTATAATTCTTTCGGAATACAAATCCAATATTTTATTAGTTAATCAGAGGTAAGGATAATTCGTAAAAATAAATAACAAAATAGACATTGGCTATGTCAAACTTTCCCTCAAACTTAAGTTATATTAAAAAAATTCATAAAACTCATCTCAATTTCACGATCATGTAAAATAACCAAAAATATAATTCAAATATATCTTTTTTAAGAACAAATTTTAAGTGACCACCTCTGAAAAAAACTATTTCACAAAAAAAAACAATCGGGTGCAGCTGTGTCGGTACCTACACACGGCCGTTGGTTTTAACGTAAAACGTCTATATTCGCGCGTCACTCTTAGTGTTAAAGATTGAATGCAGCGATGCTAATCCAAGGTCTTAGCATCGAGCTGACTATATACGCTAAATATTGACACTAAATTCATGTTATACTACGAAGAATCGTTTTGTAGTTATTAAGGTCAGACGGTATAGACCAATTGGTTACGGTCCGGTTTTCTGATTTTTCTGATCTGATCCGGTTATTTGATCTAGTACCCGATGTATAGTATCGATTTTAAAGACATTTCATGACAAAAAAATATACAGTCGAGAGCAGCCTCTTTTCGAAGTCAGTGTCCTTTAAAAAATACTTCTTGGACTACTTAATATAATATTATAACCCCCAACATTTGCTTAATCATTAGTTCTTAGTCGTAATTTAATGTTATGGTTTTTATAAATCACTCCAGTTTCTATTCGTCTTCTTGTATGTGTAAACAATATTAAAGTTCCAGAGATTAATCAAACAAGTAAAACACTCTTAATTAAAACTCACATTGACTTGCTGAAAAGGTTGCAACAGTTTTTGGGAAAGGGGGTTTTTCGAACAAAAACTTAAGTAATTTAAACTATTATACTTTTGACGGTAATAAAATGAAATTATTGTGAAAAACTTCGATCTTTAAGACTACGATGTCAATCGTTGTATAGAAAGTGGAAGTATTAACATATTATTTACTAACCGTAATTGCCCACGACTCCATCCGCGTGGGCTATAATTGCGAAGCAACTACGTTATCAAGGTCCAAATTATGTCATATCACATACAAAACTATATTATGTAAACATTTGTATTTCTATAGCAAAAAAAACTGAAGCGGAACCCATTTACATTTCCTAAGGAAACTCCTTAAGTAAGCAGTATAAGGAATAGCCAAAAACCTAGTCTAAGATGACCTATACGTTCAAAGATCGCCGAACACCTCAGCTTTCTACTTATGACTCTTTTGTACCATCTATAGTGAGAGTTGTTATTTATAAACTACAAAACTTACGACTTCGTAAAAAATAGTCTGTATGCTATATTACAACACACTCGTATCTATTGAATTTAACAAAAAAAATAAAATCAAACTGCTCATTCCTAACCCAAGTTTAGATTTCGTCTTTTTCTCCTCACCCACGGAACCCCTTACGTAAGGAGGATAAAAAGTAGCCCATAACTTACCTCGGAATATAGGCTACCTGCTGGCGAAATTGCGTCAGGATCGGTTCAGTAGTTTTAGTGTGAATCGTGACCGGAAAGACAGATAGACAAACATTCTAAAAAATTAGAAATGTATTATGTTGCCCGTTTATACTATAGTATAATATCTTCAATGTATAGAAGTCACTCTTCGTCAATTTCGTTATTACAACAAATACGAAAAACAGAAAAAAATAATTATTTAAAGAAGGCTCAATATAATATGTATTTTTTTCAGTTTTACAGATAACTGTACGGAACCGTTCATGCACATGTCCGACTCGTATTTGGCTGATTTTTTATTCCTGATTTAACGACAGACCTTCTTGAAACTTCGATATGGCCAGCTCTACAAACACAATGAAAACTTTGACATCGAAAATCAGAAGCTTCTAAGTTTCATCGAGTTCTTATCGATTGTCGGGAGTAGTGCCAGTGGAGCCCATACAATGGCGTCGCCAAGTCTGCAAAACTGACCTCGTTATCTCCAGCTATGCAAGAAAAACCTTGATTAGATGATTTTATTCAGATTTAAAACTATAATATATTTTAATTTTTTTCAAACTGATTTTTAAAACAACCGATTTTTTTAAAATCTATACAGATAAGTAAAATGAAAAAGTTTGCATTTAATACTAAAGTTACTGCTTTTTCTTCTAAATCCATATACTAAAATAATATTTTTTATTTTTTTATCTTTCCGTCTGTCTGTTTATACCCGCTAATTTCTGAAACGGTTAAACCGATTTTGACAGAACTTTCACTGGCAGACAGCTCATTTAATAAGGAAAAGCTTAGGTTACTTTTATATTAGAAATGTGTAAATAAAATAATTACTTAAATAAAAACGCGGATAAAGTCGCGGACGCAGCTAGTTTGAAATATGAAAGATTGACAAGACAGATACATGCTATGAATATGAATGGCTATCTGTACCCAAAGAAGCCTAGATTGACATTCCTTGACCAAAAAAAGTATAATTAAAGGGTTTTCGAAAGTTTTCGAAACCAGAGTTTTCGAAACCGACGTGTTTGTATAAAGAGAGTAATGAATATGGAGGAAGCTATTATGTAGAAATTGTGACAGTTGGCACTCGATAGGTACTCTCTGCATATTTCCCAAGGGATTTGGTGTGAAGATATGTATGTGAGTGTTAGGGGTAAGCTTGGGCCACTGCCTCAATAACTTTTTACGATCGTAAAGCTTATTTAATATTATTAAGTAATCACACTTACTCAGCGTTTAACTGATTTTTTTTTTACTCAAAATATCTGAGCACCTAATTTTCCCTAAAAATGTAATTAGAAAAATATATACTTTTTACAAAATCGATAATGATTTTTTACGTATTTACGACTGTGTCACGGATATCAGCATGTGACTCTACCATTTATTGTGTCTGGCTAAAGTGACTTCTAATTTTTATGAAGTTACCATTCCTAAAAGTACTGTGTAAGTATTTACGATTGTGTCACGGATATCAACATATGATACGACCATTCATTATGTGTCTGGCTAAAGTGACTTCTAATTTTCATCAAATTATCATTCTCAAAAGAACTGTGTAAGTATTTACGATTGTGTCACCGATAACAACATGTGACACGACCATTCATCATGTGTCTGACTAAAGTGACTTCTAATATTCATCGTCTTAATATCGAAAGCCAGTAGTAGTCCTAGTTGTGCCGATATAAAGGCGTCGCCAAGTCTGCAAATCTGACCTCGTTATCTCGAGCTATGCAGTAAGATAAACCTTCATTAGATGCTTTTATTTAAAAATCATTTAAGACTTCTATTTATATTATCGACTGCAGAGTTATGCTAGAGAATTTCTTGAAATGGACGATCTAGTAATATAAAAGTGGAAAATATATTTTTATTCAAACCTTGGTCGAAGTCTCCGTCCGCTTGGACATTAATCCCGTGGCAAGTATATGTATTATCATGCTACATTTGGAAAATATAGATTTTCTATATTTTCTGTGTTATAAATACCATCCTGTCTCTGTTCCCGAAGTGGTAGATAGAAGTAGATATAGATATAAGTCTATCGGCTACTCTACTCCCCGGAGCGGAATATGACATTGCCATTATGGCGGTAGGTATAAGTAAGGCGGTTGATACCTGGGGGAGTTACACTCTACCACCAGTGGTCTTGTTGGCGATGACTTTGTTAACCTAATATGCTCACCTCTTACGAACTACCTGGTAGAAAGGCAGATGATCTATCACAGAGGACCCGGACCAACACTGGGAAAAATATTTGTCCATATTTTCGCAATTTAATCGCGGTAAAGCTTCGAAAAATCCATAATATTAATGTTTTACTATTCTGTCTGTATTTAAACAATTAAATCTAAGTAAAACTACGAAAAATGTACATGATTATTTTCTATTTCGTCGCTATTTCGTTTCGTTTCGTCGCAATTATAACATAAAAACCTTCAACCCCTTCCTCACACTCCATCAAGTGAGTTGAAGATTATGATGCAAACCAACCAGATACAAAAAAAATCCTTGAAGTGCGGGTAAGACTCTTGCGTTCCGTACCATCCGTACTAATATTATAAATGCGAAAGTAACTCTGTCTGTCTGTCGGTCTGTCTGTTACGCTTTCACGCATTAACCACTGAACCGATTTTGATGAAATTTGGTATAAAGATAGAACTAAACTTGGGAAAGGACATAGACTACTTTTTACCCGACTACATAAAAGAGGGTATGTGTTTACGTATTAAGTAAGATGGAAACTTTGAAAGTTATCTGTGATACCTATTAAAGTAATTAACGCGGGCAAAGCCGCGGGCGGACAGCTAGTTATCTATAAACACAGCGAAAAATCACATTTGTTGTATGGGAGCAACCTTTATATATTTATTTAATTCTATTTTTAGTATTTGTTGTCATAGAGGCAACAGAAATACATCATGAAATCATCACGGAGTGTCTGTATGTAATAGTAAAATAACCACTTTCTACTTAATCCATATTATGTTTACAAGGTACATATACCAAAACAACAATTCTTATATTTAATGCCTGTCTGCCTGTCTGTCTGTCCGTCTGTCTCTCTCTCTCTGTCTATCTGTTTGTGCCCGCTAAATTCTGAAATTTCTGGATCGATTTTGACGGGACTTTCACTGGCAGCTGAGGTAATAAATAAGGGCTTAGGCTACTTTTATTAAAAAAATTTTTTGGAAGTGTATTAAATAAAATATTTAAATAAAAACGCGAACAAAGTCGCGGGCACAGTTAGCTTATAATATTATTATATACTAGCGGTACATGCGACTTTGTTGTCGATTTTAGCGACCATCTTTTGTTACCTAACTGTACATCTTTAACGTTGTAATCATTCGTGCGCGAGCCAAAACCACACTTTTAAAACTTCTCAATACATATAATTCATTCTTCTGTAATATTAGATCCATCACATCCTTAAGTAATATTATTGAAGAATTGTTGACGTAGGTACGTCCACCATCAATCACCACATGTGTTTTTGTTTTAATAAACGCCCACAGCCTTTTCCTATTTATAGCTTGAACATGATCTGAGAAATTTGGTACTTCGGTCAGTATATCTTGAGCTCACCGTCGGTCTTTTTCAAAGGATTCCGATAGATTTTTTCCAACCGCATAATTGAGTTTTAGTATTCGCCGCTGACCCCTAATTTTACAACTGTCTCATTGTTTAATATTTAAAAGTTGGTGACGCCGTGCTGAGACTACTAAATAAAGAGCTTTCCAGCAAAGCTGTTTTCTGGCAACTGTAATTTAATTGAGAAATCAGATAATACAGACTCCAATTTTATTAATTATTTATTACTCCAATTTTATTATTTATATGTTTTGTTGTTATAGCGACAACTGAAATACGGGGTGTATTTCGGTAATAACGAACCCTAAAAATCGAACAAAGATGAATGCAGAAATATTTCATCAGATGGCATTTTTTATTATATTGTATAGTCTTGCTATAATGGTTATCGAGACTCTCTGAAAAACTCTGGCTGAAATGTCAAGAGTACTTTATGTTAAGTGGCTGCTTATGTTAAGTGCAGTTACAATATTTACGAACTGCACCCGGCGCTGCAAACTTTGGGAAGTGCAGTTTAAGTTATTCTACCGCCGGCTTAACGAAGGGTAATTTTACGACTTTTTGATATTCCTTTATTTTTTCTAATGGTTGGAAACGGTGGTAATGGTGTTACACCATATATTACCATGTTAACCTATCGATAGATAAATACAAATTGTAAAATCCTAAAAAATCCGTGTCTTATCCTTAATAGACCTGTGTCTTCATCACTGTGATGGAGCATAGCTGTCGGTATCCTAATTTAATCCACGACGCGGGACCTTGTTCCTGGATTCGATTTCCAGGATGGGAAACTTGTTCTTGTGAGTTTTTTGCTTATTTGGTTTAATAGATGTCGCTATTCATATTTAGATCGCGTTAACAGCAACTAGTAGATTAAACGGCTTGATATATTTCCAGGATGTCTGGTTATCTATATTAAATTAATGAATTGGAGTTCCCTAAATTATTAAAAACGCGAGTTATTTGCTGATTTTATAGATAATGCATGCGGTACGAAACGCTTCGTGCGGGAGTCTGACTCGCATTTGACCGGTTTTTTATTTCTAAAATAGTTAAAATTCGTGTTGGCACCAAATTTTTTAGTACTTAACACTGCTATTATGCAGTTGTAAGTAAAAATATGCACGTGTTTTTGTATGTCTATGTAATAATGTAAAAGTAAAGTAATTTACCTTCACGCCTATTAACCCCTATTATTATAGGGTAGGCAGAGGTATGCTATTAAAAAGTTGTCTGAATTGATATAATGCCTAATAATATGGCGATGGATTTAATGTCACCTGTTTATCGTGGGACCTAATATCGTAGACTAATCGGGACAAATATAGAATTAAGGATTAAGAATAAATTTATTATCAATTTACAAGATTACATTATTTGAATAGCACCTTTGTCTACCCCTGCAGTGAAATAGGCGTGACAAAAAGTGATTAATTTCTTTTTTATTCATAAAATAATGTCTAATGGATGTTCAAGGCATACTGATGAAGATGTTCACTAAAAACGTCGAATAAGCTTTTTATTCGTAATTTTGTGAAAAGTTTAAACAAATGTTATTAGGAGGATATGACCTACTCCTGTCCTGGGTTAAAAAGGGTTGTTTTTGTAGTTTTTAGTAGTTTTGTTTAAAATTGGAACACAACTACGGTGAGCATGGATGGTACGATGAAAGCTACATGGTCATACCAATCTGGGCAAGTGGCCATACTCTTCCAGCAAGTCGAGGGCATCAGGTACTTTTTCTGGGTGACGTCGCAGTTGACCTAATTCACAAGAGACGGGAACTGGTGAAATACTAATGGTACAGTTAACTTTGGATGTAATTATTTCTAATAACCTATTAAGGTAAGTGTTGGCAAGCAAAACATACACTTGTGCCAAATGTCGAGTAGGCACATTGGTTTAAATACTTCATGCTAGATGCTAATCGACATTTCAAATAGGTTGTATGTTGTCTCGGTGGCCTAGTGGTACGTGCTTTGGACTCCCATTTCGGTAGTCCAGGTTCGAACCCCGTCATTGACGACCAATGAGTTTTTCAAAGTTAAGTTTCAAAGTTATTTTTTCTAAATTAAATACATTTCCTGAGTGCTCTAACGGTGACGGAAATTATCGTGAGGAAATCCAAGATTTGTGACGGACTTGTCACCTGTCATGTGACTCTGCCTACCTTTTCGGGGATACGGGCGTAACTCTTTCGGAGAAATTTACTTTCACCAATATGTCCTAAGACATTGTTGTGTGCATATATTCTAAAGCTTAAACAAAATTTTCATATAGATAGAACTTGATCATCAGATTTTGATCATATCCGTGCAAAACCCGGGAATATCGGCTTACTGTAGGTGCATTGTATTTGGGCCCTGTAGTTCCGGGCGACGAATAGGGCTACGATATCCTCTGCCTGTCGTAAGAGGCGACTAAAAGGGGGGGTTGGGGCTGTAAGTCAACGGATCGAGGGATCAGTTTGCTTATCAAGCAGCCCCGGGATGCAGTACAGCAGACCATGGTGTGACCCCATGCTGCTGTCAACATCTGATGACACA
>DVZL01002535.1:0-15327 GCA_018236625.1 Lasaia peninsularis
CTAAATTTATTATAAAATAAGTTTTATTCTTTTATCAGCTCGGTGAAGGTCGGCTTAGGTTCGGATCTTAGACCATATAAAGATAATAATAAAAAGAAAATAGATATAATTAATAATAAAATTATACTTTTTAATATAACAATCTTTAAAAGCGTCAGAATTGATAAGCAGCTATTTATTCTAAGCTAATATTCGTCAATGTATGTCGCTCTATGTTTGAATTCATTTAAATAAAATCTTGATTTGGGGACATTCAACTTGAATTAAGTGAATCGATTAATTGTAATTTAGGGTTCCGTACCCATACAATAAAAAGGAATCCTGGTATTACTAAGACTCCACTGTCCTTCTACCCGTCCGTCTGTCTGTCTCTCATCAGGCTATATTTCATGAACTGTTATAGCTAGTCATTTAAAATTCTGTTGCCACGACAACGAGAAATATTAAAATCAGAATAAAATTAATATTTCAAAGAGACTCCCATACAAAAACGTGACATTTACCATTTTTACAATTAATGATACGGAACCATTCGTGCCTGAATCCGGCTAGCACTTAGCCGGTTTTTTAGTCAAACTATTGCTTCATTAATTTTGTTACATATTTGATTATAGAAACCAGGAGTAAATAAGCAAGCTACTGTGAAATCTTGTTTGTTACAAGATTTATATCTTGATCTTTAACGGAACCCTATTACTAAGACTCCGCTGTCCGTCTGTCCGTGTGTCTATCTGTATGTCTATCACCAAGTTGTATCTCATGAACCGTAATGGATAGAAAATTCAAATTTTCACAGATTATTTAAATTTCACAGATTATCTGTTGCCGCTATAACAAAAAATTCTAAAACAGAATAAAATAAATATATGAAGGGTATAAGGCTCCCACACGTATGGTATGGAACACTTCGCTCGCGAGTGCAACTCGCACGTTACGATTTTTTTAATTAAAATTAAAAATATTTATTTTACAGTGATAAGTTACCCATAATAATTTTCAATTTAATTTTATTGTTTGAATTCATTTTGTAAGTTTTGCATAGTTCTTTAGTACCTTCTGGACCTGATCTACACGCATTCATATATTCACGGCAAGACCCTTGCGTCGTAGGCAGAGAATATGACCTTAATATTAGATATTCAGGTCACGATTCCTACATACTTGCCCAGTTTCTTTCACAATCATACCGCTCTTCTTTTTCTAATCTAATGATAATAAAATAGTATACTCAAATTTATATCTGGTATTACTTGCCACCTGTTACATTATGGGACTAAATATTCTCGGCTTATGAATATGCCCGACGTGAAGATATTTTTTAGTTTCAAATTGCTAAAAATATTTGTCTTCTCACAACGTTAAACGCTTGCGACGTTTTAAAACACAGATATTGCGATTAATAGTATTACATATAATATTTCTTAATGTTCTTTCGCAAAAGTGGTACCCAACAAAAGGCGACGCCACAAATCGATCTACTTTCGAAAACGTGCAATCATTTCGGTTCGTCATTTTTTTAACCAAAATATTTTTTTTGTTTACACGTTCTTATAATTTATTTTTACTCATTATCTACTTATACAAAGAAATAAAATTGGAGTGTCTGTATGTAATTTTAAAATATAGGCTTTTTACTAAATGCATATGTATGTTTACAAGGTACATATACCATAACAGTATTTTTTAAACGCGATGGAAGTCGCCGGCACAGCTAGTTATTAAATGCAAATGCTTTAGTTTTTTTTATTATTGATTACAAGCGCAAGAATATTAAAATTGAGGTTATGAAAAGGAAAACAAAAAATGTATTAAGAAAAATACACCGAAACTATTTTTTTACAACATATTACTATTACGTATAGTTCCGTCCGTTCGTCTGTTTGACTGTCTTTCGGTCTGTCTGTCTGTATGTCTGTATGTCTGTATATCTGTCTAACTGTCACTAGGCTGAATCTCGTGAACCGTGACAGTCCAAAACTTGAAATTTTCACAAAAAACGTTTTTCTGTTGCCATACGGCAACAAATCTTGAACATTGAACATGATCAAATTATTACGTTAAGGGTGTTCCCATGCCGTTTTTATAGATAATGGTACGCAACCCTTCATGCGCGAACCCGAGTCGCACTTGGCCGGTTTTAAATATGTAGTTTTTGTTTATAGGAATAGGTATTATGATTGGTGAAAATATTTGTAGAAAAAAGTAATTAATGTGTAGGAAGCTAAAGAAGTATGTAGGAATCATGATACTTGGCACTCGATACTCTCTGTCTACCCCACAAGGGGTTTAGTGTGAAGATATGTATGAGTTTCAATAAAGAAACAATTAACACGCACTATAAGCATAAAATTATAGATTTGTACAAACGCATTACGGTATGTAGGCCGTGTCTTGCTTTATCTGTTACATTTTTAAGTGTTTAGTAATATTAAGATAGTGTATTTTATGTACTGATGGAGATAGTGTACAGGTGGAAATGTTTTTATCTTTTCAGTGAAAATAATATTACTTCATCACACTTAAATGTCCAAAAGGGTAGGCAGAGTTAAGATTTGGGCCACTAACACCGTGACGTGTGAGTGAATTGACGTATCAATGGATGATGTGCGGGAAAAATAAATTTTAATCTTTAACTAGCGACTCACCCCGGCTTCGCACGAGTATCATATCATATACATTAAAACCTTTCTCTTTAAACACTCTTCTATTTAAGGAAACCACATCAAAATCCGTTGCGTTGTTTTAAAGATTTAGGCATACATAGGAATATAGGGACAGAGAATGCGACTTTGTTTTATACTAAGTAGTGATTGGAAAATAGCATTAATATTAAATCTGACATCACGCCCGTATCAGCTGCAAGTCAGCTGAGATACTTATGCACTCACGATTAGCTTACGATACTTATTCCCATGATGTGACAGATTGTAGGTCCGTTGCCATATATAGGACACAAATTGATTCTCAGATATCGATATGATTTCCAGATACACTGAAAAACTCATTGAAAAGGCCACTACTAGAAGATTGAACCCGGAACCTAATGCATCAAAAGTGATTTGTCTTTTACAAATCCAAGTATTACAACACTATGGTTTGTGATGTGTTAATCAATCTCAATCAGTTTATAGCTGTCCACTGCTGGACATAGCCTCCCCCAAAGCGCGCCACGCTGCTCGGTCCTCCGCTTTCCTCATCCAGTGACTACCGGCGATCCTTCGAATGTCGGCAACGGAACGGCAATCGGTCCTGCGGAAGATATAGCCAGCCAACTGCCACTTCAGCTTGCATATTCTCCGAGCTATGTCAGTTACTTTGGTTCTCTCACTTTATTCACGAGAGAGACACCTGACCGACCTTAAATTTGTGGACTAGCTCCATCGTCAGTGTCCACGTCTCGGCACCATACGTCATCATCGGTACGACGCAATACTCGAAGACTTTCGTCTTCAAGCATTGCGTCTTTTGTGATGCGTCATCGAACGAGAATTAAAAGAATGAGTTCAAGAACGTCATCCACATTCACTATTTTAAATCATTCATTTAACATTTTAAAAATAAATATCGTTACGCGTACGTCGTGTTTTAGGGATATCTCCAAAATATAGACAGAGGTACATACTTATACATACATGAAACAACGACATTAGGTCCCATGATATGACAGGTGAAAACTAAAACATTTAAATTTATGTAAATAAAAATTGAATCCTTAAATGTGTTGCTAAGCGAAAAATTCGAGATCGGCTGAACCGATTTGAGTCATTGCTTTATTGTCCGAGGAATATTCTGATGGAAAGAAAAACTGGGAAAATTTCAAGGCACATAGAAAAAAACCCACTTTAATTCTTATCAATGTCGAGCGGTACGAAGTCAAATCAACACTAAAAATAACTCCTTTTCTGATGTAAATATGAATAGATTGAACTCTGTAATAATACGATATATGAAAACAAACAATAACTTGCTGCACAAGTGCACATCCCATAGTATAATGGTAACCTGTACATATTAAAACAATAGAACCTTGCACCGAATGCTCTTGGTGGCGGCAGCCGACGCTCCTTCGGAAGTGTCACGTAACTTTGTATGGCATACAATGCGTATTCAAGTGGATTGTTAACATCAAACATAACCTATAACTTACTATTGTGCGCTTGAAGGTATATAACAATAATACAGTCCAGATAAAGCTTTCAAAAATGTGGTCATCTCATGTCATTTTAGTTTTGAAGAAGCGTCATAGTAGTCAGATACATTATTATCATGTACTAGTTGTACCCGTGATTCGAGTTTAACTAAAGAAAAGCAGCCTACGTTACTCCTTATTACATCAGGTATCTGCCAACGAAAATTCCGTCAAAATCGGTCCAGCTGTTCTTCAAATTAGCTGGAACACACAGACAGACAAAAAATCTAGAAAGATGTTATTTTGTTTTCATTAAAATCAGTAAAAGGCGTTAATATTAATTTAAAAATATACAATTAAATTTTAATTATTTTTATAGATATTGATGATCATTTTAATGTTGGTAGCTTGTAATAAACGGTAAATATTCAACTTTTAATTAGTTGAATGAATGAACGAACAATTGCAAATTTTTATTGCACACTAATAATACTTTTTATATAAACATACCTTGAATTTACAAATATTAAAATAAAATAATTACCGTCCCGCCCATGTTCCCGATAAAGTAAATATGCACCCATGATTAGCCGACGATATTAGACCCGTCGACATATCGAGCACCAATCTTATCTCAGGGAACGTCACGTTTTTCAGATAACTGAAAAAAATTTATAAGAACAAGTTATCTTACCCGGGAATTGAACCCGGAACTTCGTGCGTCAAAGTCAGACGCTGACTATGCTCGACCACAGAGGCCATATAAACAGAGAACATTTATATGTATAAATAGAGAATTGTCAAAATCTTACAATCCTAAAATATGTTCCGTTTTCGTAAAGTGTATAAATTTAATATTATATGAAGTCGAGTAAATGTCAAAATTTAATTTTTAATTGGTCAACTTGCTTATTAATAATTTGTTTGTGCAAAAATCATACACCAAGACTATGTTTCAATTCCTGAATCTGAAATGACAAATTAAAAAAACAAAATTCTTTGAAGTTATAATATATGATTTCCGTGTTTTTTATCTATGGAATTTCATATTTTGATAACACGGAAATATTATTATTCTACATAAAAAGTTAGTTACTCAATGCCAACCCTCGTCGTTATAATATTTAGGTACTTTAACTTTTTAAATAATAAGAATTATTATTGCGTTGTCTCACGAGTAAAATAGTAAAGATCTTGAAAATATTAAGACAAAATATAAATATTCGAAGGCCGCCCCGAATTTTTTAAAGTCCTTGGTAACGTATTTCAAATCGTTTCGAGCGACTTCTAAATTCGAAATTTGAAAAATTTCGAGCAACAATGGAATTTTGAAACAATGACTTGAAATATTCAGGATCTTTATTATTTTTGTTGTAGAAAATACTGGCATAATGAGAATAAAAAAAAATTGAAGCGACCCTTTATTATTCAAAGCAGATTAAGAGGTGTGCAAAGTTTGAAAAAAATATGTTAAATATTGCGAACAACCATGATGTGACACCTTAATTTAGAGTACCATCAAAATCCCCGAAGTGGTAGGCAGAGGTGTGCTGGTATATCCACGACTCGTAAGTAAAGTAGATAACGCCAAGATTATCCTCTTTTTTATTAGGGCCCTGATGTGATAGGTGGCGAGTATAACCGATTCTCACATTTTCCTGATATGGACATATAACTTTACGAAACGATAAAATTATAATGGTTCTAATCTACCTCACGACCATTTTTCACAAAGTCGCTTCCCATTCCTGTTTGTATATATTCCCGATGTATGCTTAGATCTTTAAAACTACTCAAAGGAACGTTGATGCGGTTTTGTAATAGATAAAGTGATTCAAGAGGAAGGTTTGTATGCATAATACACTCGTACGAAGCCGGGGTGTATGACAATCACAATTAGCCACAGTAAGGTACCTATATTATGAAATATTCAAGAACCATAAGACTCGCGTAAGTAACTGGTAAGCAGATTTCAAGTAAGTAGGTTGCTTACAGACAAAGGAGAATGTGGACCACGGTATCGAACCAGTAACCTGCTACTTACGTAATGACTCGGTCTGGTTCAGGGTTGCCAACATCAAATAAAATAATAATTATAATTTATTCAAAAATATTCAACATCATGTGTATATACAGTACTAGATTTATGTATTATATAAATAAATTATCTAAATTGATAAATTTAAATGTTTAAGTTTAAGAGAAAAATGAACGCAGCGTTTTTATAATTATTGAATTTCGTGTAAACATTGTGTTAAATTAGTGAATTTTGGTGGCATTTTGTATAATTTTATTTTATTAAAGTGCACAACTTAATTATTCATGAAAAAATTAGTATATTGTGTATTTTCTAGATGTCCCAAATCTCACCCGATGAGCTTAGGTAAGGATACCACCGCTTTTCCTAAGATAATCGGTTATTATTATTAGTCATGTCAGGGATATTACTAATAATAATAACCGATTATCAAATTACGTAATTATATACATCTGTCTACCGATTCGGGGATATACATAAATTGCCTGACCCGGAAATCGAACCTGGGACTGTATTTCAAATTCGAATACAAATACGTTCAGCCACAGAGATAATAGATTCTCTTGTAGAAATTACGTAATTACGTTAAGTAAATTAATTACGTATACTCGTTAAATTATGATTAAAAGTATTACTAAAGCGGTACGATCACTTAATTTTTAAGTGTGTTATAAATAAATAACCTTGGGTTATTACAAGAAACTATCATTAATGAAATACGAATAAATTAAAGATTATTCTTACATTCTTTGAAATATTTTATTAAATTGAAGCCACACTTTTATATCGAGCAAGAAAAATAATGAGCGATAGTAGTATCTAATAACTATAATATTATAATAATGAACTATAAAATATAATAGTTATTGTACTTAACGATAATAAGCAATGATTATTTTTAGTCATTTAATCAAAATTAAAAAATGGAATACTTAACTTCATACATCTATTACTATTAGACAGCTACAAATTTTCAGATTAGATAAATGAGAAAAACACCATTCACAAACACGTTATGTCTTAATGGGTGAAAAAGGAACGAAATTCAAAACATAAATCATCAAATTTGTAAATAAATAATGGTGATTTATCTGCACACCAACTAAACTTATTTAAGATCATTGCTATCTTTTTTCAATTAAATAAAAAATGAAAGAGACAGCAGACTATTATTATTAATCTAATTGTCATCTAAGGTCAAGCTAAGACTGTTAGCCATGCTGCCTATTCTGCCGTAAAATCATTTCAGTGTCTTAGGTTAAACGGTGACATCCTTAACTAAAGCTCAACGTGTGAGGTTTGGCGGCATCGAGAATTTATTCAAGAAATACAAGATTTTAAGAACTCGTACGGCTTTAACTCGAAATATTCCGAGGCATCGACTAAGCGTCTGTAGAAATATCCCCTATAAACTAATCTGATAGAACTAAGGGTCTTTTATCTATTTCTTTTACTTACGTTAAGAGAACATAGCGATAAATAAAGTAACTTTAGTTAGGAATAGTAGAATAACCCACGATTCAGACGATTCAAGCAAACATATACGTTTGACTTTCCAATTTTGCGAATATCTGAGACACTCAAAAATGTTAAAATATTTAAAAAAAAATTAAAATGAGCAGTTATTTAAAAATCAAGAAATCTGTAATTATATAAATCTTCTTCTTATGGAAATATGGTAAGATTTCAAATTCAAATTTTTTTTTTAATTTTGTTAAACTTAAGATCATACAAACATTTATGATGACAACCCTATATTTAGTCTATGGTGACTTGCTCATAGCAAGCCTCTCACGCTGACCATTAATATACACCCACTAATTTTATAAGCATTGGGTTACCATAGCTCGGTTTGGTCTTCGTTCCTATTAACACGACCTAATTGTGAAACTTCACAATAATTTGTACGAAATTTATACAAATCGTAGGAGCTTATCTCAAAGTAAAATAATGGTGCCGATTCTTAGGCATCTAAACTTATAAATGCACCTTTTTCAAATCATATAAAGTACAAAAGATATATAAAGTACGATAACAAAAAAATATGTTAATTGCGAGTCGGACTCGCGCACTAAGGGTTAACGGCAAAAAATCAAGTTTGTTTGATCAAGCTGCCTTTACATATTTATTTTAATATATTTTTAATATTTGTTGTCATAGCAGAAACAAATATACATCATCTGATATCTGATAGAGACACAGACACAGACGGAGTCTTAGTTCCGTTTTTTAAGAGACGAAATTACAAAATAATAAAAATCATATTGAAACAGGACTTACAGATACACAAAAGCGTCTTTATTTGCAAGAAAATCCAAGCCAAACTAAGGAAATCTCATGTAAAATTAGTCAGGACACAAACTATAAACTTTTCATCGATATACCTAAGGACCTATGTCCTTCTACCGATAACAGTCTTTAGGATAAATGATCGGTAGAAATGTCACGTATATACTCTGACTAAACTTGTTTTCTCTTTATCTTTTACTTGCGTTAAGGAGTTTACAAAGATAACTTATAACAACTTTAGTTGAAGCGAAACAGATGTACTTACTATCAATTTGTATTTAATAGTAAATTATTGCCTCTGTGGTATAACGGTACGGCTGTTAAGACCGTTAGCCGCGGAAGGTCCCGGGTTCAATTCAGAGGTCGGGCAACTTTTCTTAAATGTTTTTCAGATTATTCTGAGTAAGCATTGCCCGGGATTGGAATGTGCCCGAAGTGGCGATAGGCTTGCCACCTAACACATTATGGGCCAGGGTACCTTGGATAATCGTGGGTGTTCTAGTACATCTACTGGACTTACGAGTCGTGGATATACTAGCACACATCTCTGCCTCCTATTTCGATGATAATAAGCGTGAAGGTACTTTTTTTTTAAGTAAACTATTCCTGCGGCTCGTCGTCTCTTTGTCGTTCGTATGCTCTTAACTTTTATTTTAAGGGAAGATAATAATGAAAGTACAACCTGAATAACTTTATATAGTAAAAGCTCGACCAAAATTATGCCATTAGTTGTCTCTTAATGCGGAAATAACTCAAAGAAACAGACAGACTGTTAAAAAATATGCATGCACCAATATATTTAGTAGAATACTTTCGATGTGTAGACACAAACTTTTTACATTGGCATATTCCTAGATCGAATTACACTATACCTACTACTTTTTTTGGCGGGAGTTTGTAAAGTATTTATTTTTATGATACGTTTTGTGCTATTATATGTGTATTATGAATGTTGGTTGTCGGTACCCGGGGAGACCTAAGTTGACATTCTACGACCCAATTGCTCGTGTGTTAATCCATTCAGATTTCAGAATACAATGTTCCCTATGTATTTTATAAATTTAAAAAATAATATACCTTCTTAATCGCCTCTGTGATGCAACATAGTCAGCGCCTGATTTTAACGCTCAAGGTCCTGGTTTCGAGTCCCGGATAAAGCAACTTATTCTATGATTTATTTTCAGTTTATCTAAAAAATATAAAGAAGTCTCAGATTAGATTTGTGCCCGATATGGTGACGGACTTTCCACCTTTCCACTTTCATGGTAATATAGTGGGCTAATCGTGGATGCATAATAGTATGTTACCACTGCCTACCCCTTTAGGGCGTGACAATATTTATTTGAAAAAAAAAGATCAAAATTAGTTTTTGCTACTAAGATTACAAGAATGATTTCAAAGTCATGTAACAAAAATTTTTTTACGATTACGTTTTTACTATTATGAAACGGAATGTATTTTATGATTGGGAAATCGTCATAATCATGGTAAAATACGTAAGGATAATTTTGTAATCGTGAAACAAAAACTATTTCCCAACAGTTATGCATTAATTATGTTAAGGTTCAAATCAAGGCCAAGGTACTTTATTTCACAACTCATTGGCTCTTTTAATTATTATGGTTTTTGTGAAAAGTCAGCGAGCATAACAATACTGTTCAACTAACCAACGAATGACAACCAGTATGACGAAAATACAAGGCCTAACCCACACATACCTAATATTTACTGAAATATTAAGTCAGAACCAAATGTAATTTAATAGTCCTTATAAGTTTAAAAAAAAATAAATCAAGACCCACAGTTAGGTACTAATAGTCTTAATGATCTAAAAAAACCATTTCATACCTAAATCTAACTAATATTCTGAATGATTTAAAAATAACTAAGTCTGAATCAACAATTATTAATAGTCTTTATGATTCCAAAAGAACTGCATGTGAGCCAAAAGTAACTAATAGTCCAAATCATTTTCAATCCAAATCAAAGAACTAAATCTTGACTTTCATATTATTAGTATCCATAATATTAAACTTACAATCAATTGAATAAGCTCATATTATTATAAAGTAACAGACCGACAGGCAGCTGCCATGTTATAGTAATATTGATAAATGCAAATTATCGTATTAATTTTACTATGATATCGTTTTTATTTTCTTCACAGAAGTAAGTAGAACTAATTTTACATACGTCTCTTAAGTCGAACTTTGACGCACGAAGTTGCTACCTTTCACATCATGAGACCTAACGTCAGCTCATCGTGGGTGCAAAAGTACGTACTTGCAATACCTAAATCATCATGAATTTCTTTTTATAAATTTTAAATTTGGAAAATATTTGCGTAAAAAATAGGACGCTCTTGTGATCAAAAATATTTTTTCTTAAAAAATTTAAGTTTCTGAGTAATAGCGTGCCAATGCACCTTATTCTCAACCAAAGGCTTGAGTGAACTTTTGAAGCTACTTACTGAAGTATAAGACGATATACAAATATTTATATTAGATGTATACAATATACATAGATAATGTAAAACACCTGGGTGACCAGGCTTTGCTCGGTGTTTTTTTAGTACATCATATTAGTATTTTTTTGAATAGTATTATTATGCAAATTGCTTGCTGATGAAATATGAATAATATAAAAAGAGAAAAATTAAAAGAAACAATCGGACCGATATTTGAACTCGAGTTTTAAGGCGCCCGATTTCGAATTTCGTAATAATATGGTAGGAGGTTATTATTTTTCGTAATAATACGGTAGGAGGCCGTTTTCAATAACCTATCAATGATAAGAGATAGGGTTACCGTGATAAAAATATCTTAGCAACAAAACTAGGAAGATAAAACCTAGCTAGATCGCCGCCGAAACCCCCTAAATACAAAACTTTAAGAAAATCGTTGATATACCTATACATACATGAATTGCTCGTTTGTAGTAGGTATTAGATTCATATTACATGCAGCAGACACAGATTTGTCTAATATATTTATGTAAACAGTACGCAAACGTGGATGGCTTTGTTATCTATGTATTTGTGTCAATTAGCAATTCCAAACCGCATGTTATTCAGAACTGCATAAACAGTGCACAATACATGGAACTGTTATGGATAAGGAAGTGCATTAATACATTTATTGCGACCTATGATATCTAATATTAACAACTAACTGGGGGGCACAGTTTGTCAGCGTTTGAATTTAATTATTTTATATATGTATGTAATAAATGTAGCCCCAGTTCTCCTTATAACATTAGCTATCTGTCAGTAGAAATCCCGTCAAAATTGGAATCCGTTTATACTATACAATTATTTTTATTTATGTATTATACCTACTTTAATATTATTGTGAAAAATGGCAATGGAGATATTTAGTGATGAAAGTTGAAATGAATATGAAGTTGGTGTATTAAAAGTAGTACAATTGCAATACCTATAAAATCGTCGAGTGTATCGTGTTAATTACTGCAATGAATTTACAGAATCTGAATTTATCTATAGATGTCAACTAATTAAATATTGTGTAAATAACTTGTTGATAACAATAACGAGGACGAAGTCGCGGGCACAGATATTATATTATAAATAAACAAAATGATCTCACAAGTGAATAGACACCATTTTAAAATCCTAAAAGCATATATTGAACACGTGTGGTCATTAGCCATTTATTATCTGTGCTGAATGTCTGTTATATGTCCTACATAATTGTTATATGTGCCTGATTATGATGAATTCACTGATAACTTTTGTTGAATGTTGTATTGTGAAATAAAACAAATACAAACGTATTGTTGATGCATTGTTGGGTGTGTGGGTGATTCTAAATTGCAACGAGTACAACGTGGGTAATTTTGGCAAAGACCTCGTATTAATAATCTATTGTATAACAATGTAAAACGCTTATGAGACCAGCCAAGGTAATATGATTACCTACTTAGTATATTTGATCATACATAATTATTGTTGAAATGAACATTTTAATTGTTTCCCAACTATCGTCTCTGTGGTCAAGTAATTTGATGTAGAGGTATCTAACTTTGATGCACGAGGCACCAGATTTGATTCCTGGGTAGGGCAACTATTAGTTTTTCATAACGATACCTGGGTTTGGATTTTTGTCCAACATGGCGACGATCTTGCCATTATGGGAATTTATATCGTCCGCTGATCGTGGGTGCGTAAGTATGTACATCGAGTACAGAGGTACTCCTACCACTTCGGGAATATGTTGCGTGATATTTCTATCAGCTTTGGCCATTTGAAAAAACACATTATGTGACAGGTGGCAAGTCCGTCGCCATATGACTGATATAAATCCAATTTTAGACAATATTGTGTTTTTCAAATTAATTGAAAATAACTTATAAGAACAAGTCATCCTACTCGGGAATAAAACCCGGGAGCTCGTGAGTCAAAGTTGAAAACAAACTACGCTCGACTGCAGAGCCGAATGTTGATGTATAAAATAAAACAAAAAAAATAAAATGATAATAAATTAATAAAGCACATTTTCGTATTTTATTTCAATATTTTTATTTTATTTAATAATAAACATATTATTGGCAACAAATTCTATTATGTTACTTATTTTATTTATTTCACTAAACTCGTTAATGCACTTTTTTAATCAAGGTTGATATGCATCATTATTTTTTGTAATTTTAATTGAAATCATTATAAAACAAATGCAGTTTCTTTTTAGATTACCAATTTGAGGCAAATACAATATTTATGTTTGCGCTCATCTGTAAACAAAATTAATAAAATATCAAACCTCATTCTCATTATAAAAACATTTTCTATTTCTGTAAACAAGTTTTCTTGACACCGATCAGCAAAAACATGATTAATTATTGTTCCTAACTTAATTGATCATTAGTTTTTAGAGTTCCATATTAGAAAGGCAAAAACGGATCCTATTACTAAAACTCCGCTATCCATCTGTCTTTTTATCACCAGGCTGTATCACATGAATCGTGATAGCTTGACAGATAAAATTCTCATAGATGATGTATTTCTGTTACCAGTTAATTACCAGAACCGGGGTGACCGAGCCTTGCTCCGTGTTTTTTGGAATAATATTTACTTATAACTATGCAAATTACTTGTTGATGAAATATGAATTATATAAAAAGATAAAAAATAAAAGAAATATTCGGACCGAGATTTGAACCCGGGTTTTAAGGCGTTTCAAAAAGCCCGATTTCCCGCCGAGCTAATCTAACTTCGTAAATGGTGGCGAAATTTAGCTTCGTATTCTAATGATATTGTAGGAGGTTTTATTCAATGAAAACACGATTAATCTCCGTTCCCAATAACCTATCAATGATGAGAGATAGGGCTACCGTAACCAGGCAACCACTGTTATTAATAAAAATGTTATAGCAACAAAACTCTAGTAAGCCTAAGATATGTTATTGAAAACGGCCATAAAACGAAATTTTCTGAAAATAATACTTAGCTAAGTATATCGATTTATGGCCCCCGAAACCTCCAAAATACAAAATTTCAAAAAAATCGTTTGTGCTGATTCCGAGATCTATAATATATACAAGAATTGCTCGTTCAGAGGTATAAGATAATCTCTAAAAACGGTAAATTGAATTTTTTACCGTTTTTGAAGATTAGTACGGAACTCTTCGTGCGCAAGTCCCACCCGTACTTAGCCATTTTATACCTTTGTTAGGGCCCCAATGTGGGAAAATTGAATGTCAGGTAGCGAAGGATATGAGACTTTAGTTTATGGTCGTATACATCCGTTGAGATTCTAATAACAGTCACTTCGACACAAAAAATATAAATATTATATCTATAATTATAACATTTTGGGATAAGACTATTTTAATGGACTAGTGCGAGTCTAACACGTGCTTAGATGAGAACGGTTCCGTACCATTGTCTGTTAAAACAGCAAAAAAAATCGCGTTTGTTGTATGGGAGCTTCTGTGAAAATTTCAACTTCCTAGCTATCACGATTCATGAGATACAACCCGGTTACAGGCAGACAGATGGACAGCGGAGTCTCAGCAATAGGATTCCGTTTTTATTTTAGGGGTACGGAACCCTAAAAACAACAGGTTTATTGAAATATAGCTAATTCTGAAGTGTTGTCTTAACGGAACCACTATAATTAATATATGTATGTATCCTTTATTAATAATCGTATAAAATAAAAAAGCACCTTCACGCCTATTTTATTTCAAAGGTATTCCAGTATACCCACACCTCGTAAGTTCAGTAGATATAGATTTAGAAATAGTAACGTAACTTGTTAGTTATTAAACATGATCAGAGCGAACGAGTGTGCGTCTAGCTAGTAAGCTATTGCTAAAATCAAACGGAAACATCAATTGCTGATATTATATGTATAGATTATATTTTAGGGTTGTTTAAAAATTTTTGTTCATTCTCACTGAACCCTAGGGTTCTAAGGAGCATACTTTGATTATAGCTGCTTATTTGATTATAGATACACTTCGATTAGTATTCCCAGGATTTTCCTAAACAAATTCCACTTTGCATTCCCCGTATTTAGTGGGTATTACCTGCATTCAAACAACGAAAATATACTTTTTTAATGGTTAAGGTCTAAACTCTGCCTAAGAATATTAAAACTTAAGCGCCTATAGTGACATCTACGGCTAGCTCTCTTTCAGTATACTTTTATTTCCGGTATTTTCTTGATTCCATCAGTTGAGTTAAGCTAATAAAAAATAAATAATAATAATAGTCAGATAACTCATAGGTAGAGTCCTTCATGTACACCTCCGTTTTTTCTCTATTCAAATTTGGATGGTATTAGACACGATAAAAAGTCGAATATGATCGAGCATAATGAGTGTAGAGCATAGTCGGTGTCCGACTTTG
>DVZL01002536.1:0-15325 GCA_018236625.1 Lasaia peninsularis
AATTGATCTAACCCCAAAGTAAGTAAATTATATGCTTGTGTTATGGGTGTTAGTCAATACTTAAATAGATAAATTTAATAAACACCCAGACCCGGAAATACAAACATCTATGGACATCGAACAAATGCCTATCCCCATCGGGAATCGAACCCGAGCCTCGCGGTTATTCGATGCGGTTAGGCGTGTACGCTAGTCACTCGGCCAACGACCGCCTCAACACCCATAACACAAGTATATAATTTGCTTACTTTGGTGTTAGAGCAATTTGTGTAAAAAAATAAATAATAAAAAAACATAATTTACATAAAAATCTGTTTGATATTTATATAATTTTTTAACACTTAAAGTCAAGGTCTGAGAAACAAAGCCTCTGCTTCAATTGTACTGGGCCTTGTTGAGGCATTGTTCTACTAGAGCCTATCTCCTATCCGGCTCCGCTATGAATAGAAAAACTAACACTTGTCACTTGAAGTTGGTTAATTAAGTCGCGTGGAAAACCCCGGAACAGCAAAGTAAACTGTGTCAATATTACACTAAGAGTATTCCTTGAAAACTCTATTTTCTTACAAATATGTATGTTAAAAAAATCATAAAAGACTTGTGTGTGTGAAGTTGTTTGAATAAATGGATTAGGGTTCTTGTCTACTCCTGGCTCGTTTGCTATTTACCGCATCACAGAAAACAGCTCAAATTATGATGGATTTTGAGTATTTGAAGATAAAAGTCATGTTTTTAATTCTGCTATCGCATGGAAAAAGGTATTAAATAGTCAAAAGGAATTACAGTATTTTAGGGATAATAAAACTGCAAAAGACCGACTTTCTTTTAAATTTTAAATTTTTATTTTTGTTGATATCTCAAAAAGCACTGAACTGTAACTTCATACATTCGAATGATCTGAACAAAATTTGACGGAGTAATCGCGTTACACACCTACAAAAACATACACTGAATTGATAATCTGCCGCTTTTGGTCTGTTACAAATTATTGATGTCTTAGTACTATTTCCTATTCAATTTTGTATTATTTCAGAATACCCCTTTTTAACGTAATCAACAAGTAAGTAAGCTAATACAAACCACACTAGGCTCAGCAACAATAGAAAATTTTAATCAGCATTTTCCCTGTTTGTCCGTCTAGACTGGAAAAAATATCCCGACATTACAAACGATGCCTTTTGACTGCGACATGGTCTCTGTAGAAAGATTCATATACATTTTATGATGATTAACATGCCTTACCCACTCATAATGTAGTTCTTTGTTATCTAAACTCATTTTTGTATAAATAATTTAAGATTACATTTTATAATTTTCTGTTTAATTAATATGTTACAAGATATATTCAACGATTAAAGTATAAATAAGATGTGTTTTTTATAATATGTACAAAACGGTGGTGAATCCGTGTTGTATTTACCGTAGTAATAAATTAATCGAACTTAACACGCAAATATCACGTGTATGGTTCATTTGAATAAACTATTCTGAATTATTTATTATTTGTTATATTAATTAAATTTTACTTAAATGTATTCTTCATTGTTATGTGTAAACGTAATTAATAGTTTAGGTAAGTATTTTAATTTTTGAAAAAAATACTTTTTTCTCTTTTTTGGAATGGACGTAAGCAACTGCACAACATTATACAAGTTTAATTCGCATGAAGTGCTCAACGATTTTGTGGATTATATTATAGTCGGTCATTCCGGAGTCTTAGATAAAGCGTTAATAACCTTACCTAACCCCAACCAATTGAGAAATGAGCTGTGATTGTATCGAGAAAAAACACGATACACTTATTTCTTTAAACTCTCTTCACTTCACTTTCTTCTTCTTTCGCTTTGAAAAAATACATAAATAATATAAGTAAACTAAACTGTGCCTTCATCTCCATTTTTTATTTTTTTGTTTTTTTTTTCACATTTTTAAAATATAATTCTAAAATAAAAGTAGCCTAAGCCATTTCTTATTAAATAAGCTGTCATTGAAAGTCCTGTCAATATCGATCCAGTCGTTTCAGAGATTAGCGGATACAAACAGACAAAAATTAAAAAAATATATTATTTCGGTATAAGTACCTTGTATGTAAATATACATATGCATTTAGTAAAATGTGTTTATTTTAGTATTACATACAGTAGGTAACTACAAAAAAATTTAGTACAAAATCTGAAAATAAATGGCGTACATATTTACATTCAGTCTCATTTGACTCGGCCTAAATAGGTATATATACGTCATTGTCCACCTCCTTCAGCACTTCAATTTTTTATTTCGTTATCCCAGGACATATTTTAGAAATGGATGTGATCCTTTATTTAAATTTAAATTACATGATTTTGTTATCGGTGTTAGTCAATGATTTTAATACATTAACATACTCATAGAGATAACAGAATAAATTTAACAAAACCTATACTTAACAAGTGCACTTTAACTGAAATGTAAATGCCACAAAAATTAAATTATGTTTTTGATTTCCTTTCTCTCGATCCTGACAAAAATCCTTAAAGAAAACTTATGTATAAATATTTTTTGACAATAACTAAACAAACTGACGTGTGTGAAGATAATGACACTTGACGGGCCGATTTAGATTCGAAATGTCCTCTCTTAACATCTTCAAACGTTTTAGAAAGCAATTTAACACGTTAATCGCGGCAATTCAACAAATTTCAGTTCAGACTCATGTCCATTCAGGCGAAAAAGCAATTACTTGCGTTAATGACGTCATTTTGCTCGTCGTGGGGTTATGGGCAGATTTAAAGTGTTAATTTTACACATAACCTTAGACATAGATTCATATGACATCAGTCGTTCAGCTTAATAGAAAATTAGCAACTATTACTTTGTTAATTATTTCGTTTATTTGTTAAACACTTTATTCTACGTATATAAAATTTACGCAATAAAACTAAGAAACAACAACTTTCATTATGATGTCGTCTAAACATATTTATTGTTCACAATATAAAACCAGTTGCCATAAAATGTACGTGGGACCACCATTGAGCTATGGAAAAAAACATAAATATATATTCTTAAACCAGATGATAATTGTCAGAAATATCGCGTAACACAAATACACAAAAAATAAAAACAAGGAACTTTCATTCAAATGGTACACCTTGTTTTTTAAAGCCGGTTAAAACATACAATAACCAAACTTAATCTTAAATTATTCATACTAATGTTCTGTATTTAAATCTTAAATACAGAACATTAGTATGAATATATAAATAATAAAATGTTTAAGTCATTTAGTAGTTAGTTGTTAAGATGCCTATATATGGAACATAGAAATCTAATCATTACAATACTTATCAGAACACAGGTTAAGAGCTCATCTAGACAATTGTTTAATCATTTAAAAATCACAAATTAAAATCGGCTTAAATTCACTTCTTTGGCGAAAAAATCTCATTGTTTGAGTAAAAATAAAACATGCAACTTGGACGTTGCTTGCTATTCCAACGTCTAGCATTATTTCATACGTAGAAGTCATTGTTTTATCTCACATAAGCTCGTTGTTTAAAGTAAAATATAAATTACCGCTATGCATTTGTCGCTTGAGGCTTTAAATCTAGACTTTTTACGCTCAACATGCATTCAAAAAGGTGCTTTTGTTGCACGAGTAAGGAATTCTCATTAGGGGTAGCTTTGAAATAACATTACCATCGTATGTACAACTTAAAGGGATTTATTGCTTTCATTACCCTCTGCATACTAAGAGTCCTTCAGTTTAACTGAAATATTGGGGCACAATTAAATGCAGGGGTATTAAGGGAATATGCTTTAAATCATGGGTTCAAAAGTTTTCTGCAGCACCGACCCTTTGTGAGACATAATAGCTTCAAATACACGCATGATCCAAAGTCTAAAATATGTTTTAGAAAAAGGTTTATTACTTATTCGTTGAAAAAATAATCTCAATTACAAAAACTTTTTGTACTTTCATAAACTGCTAGCTTTCGTAGATATAATAAAAAAATGGTTGAGTTATAAAATATAAATTTACTGTACCGTATTTGGTACGGTAGGTCTAAATGGGTTAAAACAAAAAAAAATACTATTATGATTCTAGTGAGTAGAATCATAATGGGACATCACAAATATTTTTTTTAAATTTTGGACTGAATATACAATATAAGTGCTTTGTATAAATTTTACTTTTAAGACTTAATTATAATATAGGGTAAAATTTTCTGAAGAATAATAATAATATTGTTTGTTTCAGAATCTTCTTCAGAAGATCGATCGTCATCAACCGAAGGAGAAGAAGACGAATTCGGTGAATTCGACCCCTTCGCCACAGCACCGTCTTTACATTCACCGGACAGCGCTCGATCCGATCCTCGGTACGCCAACGCTCCGAGAAGAAATCCAAGTCCTTATTATTACGGCGATCTATTTAAAACAGCACCACCGCCGCCCGCCCCGTCGGTGCCGACGATATCGTCGACATCTTCATCGCGAGGGCCTCGATACAGAAAATCTGCAAGTCTTGACGCCCCTCACGTAGCTCCGAGGCCAAACCTGCCAAAGAGATTTTCAGTCGCCGAAGATGGTTTTCGTGAGTTAGAAAGATCATCTTCTTCGTCCGGCGAGAGCGCGTGGATGCCGCCGCGGCGCCGCGCGCGCGACGCGGCCGGCTGCGTGTGCGCCGCGCCCGACGATGTAGAGGACCATAGAGCCTCTCGAAGCGTATTTTACGTGCCGGCGCCGCTGCCACGCTGGCCGCAAGAGATGACCACGCGACAGATTTATGAAACGGCATTCGACTGTAAGATAGCTCGCTCCGACGATGACTTAGATGATTTTGACCGTGTCAGCAATCATCCGGCTTTGTTACAGGCCGAAGAGCGGAAAGTTATATCTTCGGCCTCTTCCGCCTTTGAGGCCGTCGAGCGAAGTGAACCTGATTACAAGGGTCGTCGCAAAGTAACTATGAAAACTGATAGCGTGCGTCGTTCAAAGATTCCAACTATTCGTCAAAAGAGAGAGAACGAAAGCAACACGTGTGCATTATCAGAGGAGTTGGAAAAAGTCCATCTTGAAGAGGAAGAAAGGTCGACGACGTCCCAGCTGCCACTACGTGGCTACACTCCATCTCCACCTTCGACTGCACCGTTACCTACAAAATTTCAGCAGAAAGATGGATCAGCTATGAATAGCATAAAAAGTGCACCTAATCTGCCCCAAACCCAACCGTCTCATCCACGACTTAAGGACTTAAGACTGCCCGTAAAATCGTTGCGTGCACGTGATACACCTACCAGTAGTGACGCCAGTATGACTGATGTCAAAGCTTCAGTATCGACGGAACTTGATGTGGGACAGCGATTAAGAGATTCTAGTCGAGAATCTCGAGATGGTGATGATGAAAGAGGGCAATCTAAAGACGGTATTTTTTTAGAGATTAAGGGTCGACCCACCTCCGATTCTGATACACCTGAAATGAATCGGTACACGGGGCCCAAGGGGGTCGGCCCTATAATGGAATTTAAAGGAAGGCCCGGCATTGCACGTCCACGGAGAAAATATTCGAGTACGGAAAGTATGGCTACTAGTAGCAGCGGGGGAAGCATGGAATCTCTACGCAGTAGTAACAGTGAGGGTGATAGGAGCAGCAGTAGTTCAGAAAGTCGTCACTCGTCTTCTCTTAGTTCACATAGTTCAGATTCTGGTAACGTCCCGTTTATGAAGTCCCATCACATGCAACTGTCGGGGTTTGGTCACCATCCAACTAAACTACATATTTTAAGCCCTATATCTGACAAATCTTCTCAGGAGCCAGCATCAGAAACGTCAGATAATAATAAGAATAATAATTCTCAGAAAGTTTCCCCTGAAGACACGGAAACTAATAACACAACGGTACAGACTACAGTGGAAATTTTGCCAAAGCCCAAAAGACGTGCTTTGCAAAACAGAAATTTATTAAATCTTGCATTTCGTCATTCGACCCCCGGTGATACGGAAATTCAGGGTTCTGACAGTGGAATATCAATTCATTCTAGGGAAGGTGTAGATTCGCGAAATGCATTTATTAATTTTAAAAATAGTAATACAGAAGAAAAAAATAAGGACGAATCAGTTGATCTATCTGATCTGCCTTTCGATATGCCTAAATTACGAAGACGTCGTGCTGAAGCAGAAGTAGACCTAAGATCCTTGCCATTTGATATGCCTAAGCTACGAAGAAAATTAAGGGGACAATCGTTACAACTGACTAATGACTTTGGAGAGGCTATTTCTAACGCTTCATCTAGCCAAAGCGTTCAAGATTTAAACCAAGGTGAGTTCATGTTGTCATTCTAAAATTACTAGTTGAATGCGTTCAGAATTTCTTCGAAAAAACTGTTTCCATCCTATTATTTGTTTATAATTTCTCAAATGAGATCGAGTATGATATCAAGTAAGATTCTAAACGATTAAGAAGGTCGCGGGTTCAATCCTATTGTAAATTTTCTTTAAAAAATTGTAGGTGTCTCAATTTCATGACGTCCTAAGTATATCTATATTATTTCCTAATAAAATGGCATTTCAAAGGTACATCTTAATGCTGAATGCTAGTTACAATATGTTTCAAAGAGGGTCTGTCAGCTTGCATTGTTGTAGATTCTAACCGAGAGTGACTTGTACCAAATTATGCCGATTAAGATATATGACTCCAGATTTCTTGCCGGGAATACTCTCCTAATATTTAATTTACTTGAGTGCTTTTTGTGGAAACTTTTCCTGTATGCTACAGGCAATTTGTAAGCGTACTGTTGCATTAAGAGTTTGAGATTACTTGCGGTTTGACATTTAACGAGATATAACATTTGTTGTTTACTTTTTAGATTTTGTATACGTTGAAGATAATTCAATAGGCCACACTCCATCAAAACGAATTTAAATGACAAGCTTTTAACGTAAATTTGATGTTTAGCTATTTTCTTTTTTACTGTTTTTATTCTTAAATATTCTTATACATACATTCAATTTGTATTTAGTTGAATGATTTTATTTTACAAATATGACCACTTTATTGTGTTTAGTTTTTTTTTTTAATTTGTTAATGGTTTTTATTTTCGAACTCTAAAGTGAACATTTACTTACTGCCAAAAATGTCTTTAATATTTACAAGTTCATTATTAATGAAAAGTATCTAATATGCATTTAATAGTTTTGGAACGAATTTAATAACTCCTTTCTGCTGTTTGTAAAAAAAATACTTTTAGATTTGTAGGTAATAAGATGTTCTCATATTAAATATTTCTTTACAGGAAAGAAACATCGCGAAAAACTAACATTGAATTTTGATAGTGGCAGTGGTAGCTCTGGCAGTTCTAAGGGATTGCATTTGAACTTAGGACCCATTGCTCCGCCTCGGGACTTAGTTGATGCGTCTTTGCCGCTTGACCGACAAGGGTAAGTAGTGAAAATATTTAACTTACTTTTAAATAATGAAAAAGTAATAGAGATTGCATTTTTTAAACGTGACTTTTTATTCCCTGATACCAAAAACAACTCATGGCTATGATACAAAAACTAATATTTAATAGTCCTTTGCTTAAAAATAAATGAGAATAAAATGCGCATAATAATTATTTTGTTTTTATTGTCTTACATCTATTAATATTTGTGTTATTCATTTAAGTCTTATCATTTGTGAATTAAACCATTTCAATTAACACTATTCACAGCCTTGAAACAATTATAAAACAATGAACACTTATTGTCTTATGCAATGTTTTCTTAGTAAATTTACACCTGCTTATCCTTTTGTAGGTGGTATCATGGAACCTTAACCCGTGTGGAAGCCGAAAGCTTGCTTAGAGATGCAGAAGAAGGAGCTTTTCTAGTTCGGAACAGTGAATCAGCAAAACATGATTATTCGCTCAGTTTAAAGTAAGTTTCTTTTTTTAATTATTATCAAGTGTTTTGAGTTTGTCAATAATATGAATTATGCAGCAATGGAAATGCTCTTTAGGATTTATAACTTTTGTGTTCAGACTAGAATGGTAACCATCGACGCAAGATGTAAATGTACAAGATAGAATTCGTATTCTATCAATTTATATTCAGTGATTACAATAGATAAAAGGTATAAGTAAATGAGTAACAATTTTTTTCAAAACTTCCATTTATGGTTATAGGTTTGGTCCTAATCATTTACCTTCTGAGTCATTATTTGTATTACATCAGAAAATTGCTGTTTATTACCATCAACATGTAATGTGTATTTAATTATAATAATATTTACCTCATGACGGCGTTTAAATATATTTATTCAATGAGCTATTTTGTCGTCTGCATTTAGTTTCATTGTGTGTCTTATTGTCTCCATCTTTTATATTTTAGAACTTTAAAAAGTTGCAAACTGTACTCTGCTTAGGCTACAACCCATTCAACGTCCTATCTACTTGTTAAACACCATTCACTATCAATTAGTCTGATTACGGATGATTAA
The DNA here is from genome assembly GCA_018236625.1 of Lasaia peninsularis. Lineage (NCBI taxonomy): Eukaryota > Metazoa > Arthropoda > Insecta > Lepidoptera > Riodinidae > Lasaia > Lasaia peninsularis. The sequence goes on from DVZL01002536.1 coordinate 8,462, forward strand.
TTTGCTAAATCTTCTTTCAGATCTACCCGTGGCTTCATGCACATGCGTATATGCCGTGGTGGAGAAGGTTATACCCTGGGGGGAGCGGCGACAGCATTCCCCACAGTTCCCGCGCTGATGAGACACTACGTGACCGCCCAGCGACTGCCGGTGCGCGGCGCCGAACACATGGCGCTCTCGACACCGCTGCCAGCTGTCATGCTTTGAAAACACAGGGAGTGTTTCATGGAATTTATCTCAATAGCAGTCACACTGCAAATGCGCCGGCTGAGAGGATTCAGGTGTAAATAGAGCTGGTTTTAACCGAGTTGAGGAGTAGCCGTTATTTATTGTATGTGTAGGTATCTAATATATGTATAGCCTTAGAGACCAGTGAATTATACCAAAGAATTAGGATACGGTTAGTTATATAAGCGGCTTGAATATTTCTCTGCGCTCAGATGTCTTGTCGACTAATGAACTAGTCTTATAGAGCAGCGTATACACTTACATTGTGATAAATCGTTATTTGACTTGGATCAAAGGTTGCATCGATAGTGAGCGCTTTCGAGCAAACAGTAGTGATGATGATGATGAAGTACTGGATACTTTACAAAAATAAGCAAAGAACGAATTTGAAGCATCAATAGACGGAGATATCGAAGTCGATGTTGAAATGAATCCAGACATACAAAAATTAAACTTTTATTCCAAGTTCAAAAACGATGTGAATATATTGGGGTTGTATAACCAAAAAATATCACCCTAAGGGTCAATATCGCCAGACGTAATATTTAATCGTAGTTCATAATAGATGCTTATGTATACCACAAATGAAATAGATTTAAAGTATCAAGATTATTCAGTTTGATATGATTGATAGAGCATTCGAAATAAAGGACCAATTCCAATAAGTTATCTGATAATCGTATTTTATCATACGATAGATATGGCGTAGGTTTTTTCAAAACTTTACGTAATGATTGCGTTGATGAAATCAAATTACCAATGAAGATACAAGAGTAATCAGTTTTTTTTTGAACCAAAAGTAATAAAAAACAAGCATCTAAAATATGTTATTATTGTTCCTCCAGTCCGGTTGCAAAAAAACAACAAACGTGACAAAACAAGACGTATGTGAAAGAGCATTTCATATATTTTCATCACCAATTTTTTTCTTCACCAAATGCAAATGAAACCCCAAACAAAATACCTCAATTTTTTCACAAACATTCAATATTTTCACCAACGACTTTTTTTAATCAAAACTTACGCTATTAATATGCCGTTGAAGGTACGGAGCTATGAGTCACAGTTATTTAGGTTGTCACGAAATAGTATCGATTATGTAGACAGTAGCACAGTTCATTCAATAGTCTGTACGGCGTTTTGTACGTAGCTACAATAGAAATAAGACTTAGAACCACTTTTGCACTTAAATAGAAATACTTTTCATATCTGAAACATAGAACAAGTACAACCATTTTTAAATAACAATAGTAACTTATGCTTAGCACTTAACTATTAAGGTTATGTTTAAACGCAGCTTTTATACGTAAATAAGTGTATGGATACACTGGGCAGAAAAATCGCAAGAGAAACGGCTAAACTGTTTCTTTAGCATTATTTCAATCATGGACATGTTTGGGTTTTAAAATAGAATTCGCTTAAATGGAATAATTATAAAACTTACGTCCGCACATGGGTGTTAATTGATAATGCTCTATGGTTATGTCTCATAAATGACAACACTAAAGTGTGGTTTTCATGCTCTATACCGTGTTATTTAGTCATAAATAACAAAATTACTGCTTTATATGATTCTGTTACATCAAAACAATCGGTAAACATAGCGATCGATACGTTTCGGCATCTCACGATTATATAATACATGTTACGAGTATATACATATTGAATCAATCTATCTATTAAAAAAAAGTTTCAAAAACACGTTGCGATTTTGTTTTATGCCATGCCCCGTTGTCGTGCCGTCATGCCGTCGGGATGTGCCGTCATATATTCTGCGACTCTGTCCAGTGTGGCCATACACTAATGTAGCAATCATTTCTATTTTCCTAGGTAACCCCGATATTGTACTGCACGTATGCATATTATTAAGATCATAGAAAAAGATTGCACATGTTATGTAATATTCACATTGACTTATTTATATATTTTTTGTTACGTTAGAGTAAGTAGGTTTACGATGTTTATGGGCCCCGGTATTTACAATTAGGTTAGATATTTCTTCATTTTCTTCACGATTGTAATCGTGTCGAACGTGTAGAGACGCCATTAGACTTTTTATCGTTTTTTTCTGTGATTTAATTTAGAATAAAAGCCAAAAATATAGAATATTTCGTAACTTTACGTGTAAATTTTATTTATAATCCAGATAATACAAGAATGTTGGTATGTGCAACGCGATCTCATAAACTTTCCTCTGGATGCTTCTGTTACCTTAGATATAATTTGATGATTTACTCGTAAACTTGGCCTCGTAAAATTACCAAATAGTCCAATTGTGCAAACCATTTTTTCTACAATTTAACTTTGTTAAGCTCACACAAGACTCTTTCATTATGTTAGGATTTGCAACTTCAAAAATATAATTTAGGACTTCATTTAAAATGGATCGCCCCTTTTCGATGACAATTTTGTAAACATTAATTATTGTTATATTACTATAATCTTGATGGATGAATTAATGATTATTTAAATATGTATATGACTGTTGAAAGTCATCCTATTACATTATCCAACAGTCATTATCAACAAAGGTAAACCAGTGAGGTTTTGCTGTTTGTGTCTTTGGACTAATATAGAGAAAAAAGTATTAAATGAATATTTTAAAATTTAAGATATGGGTCTAAAATCCGAACTTAGGTCAAACTGTAACGGGCCTATAATAATTATAGTAAGAAAGTTGTTCTAAGCTAAATGTTGGATAATGTATAAAAAACGATTGCCGAAATAATCCTTCACCCTTTTCAATTATTTATAAGTGTGGCAACATCGAGATATTAAAAAAATAATACACCAACTTGAATTGTATGAAATCAATAAAATGTTCGCACTTTGTGTTACTACTTTTTATCGGTATAATTTACTGGATTTCGGATAAAGTTCGGATCTTCTAATATACCTTATTCGGTGTTTAAAGTAATACAAACAAAGAATATAAGAACCCCATATTTCCGACAGCATCAAACATGACTTATGATCATTCTTACTTCAGGTAATGCGAACTGATCATTGTTAACGCTTTTAGGCGAGTCTTAATGTTGGCGAAATTGGGATTTAATATTACTTTTTTACGAGGCCTAATGAATGAGTATTTCAATTTGATTGATTTGTACCTGATTTTGAAAGTAACGTTGTTTGAGACTTAAAATTACGTTCTAACAGATTTATTTTGTTACATTAATTAGACATGTAGTTGTATAAAACTTCTATGTATGTGAACATTTATAATGTATTAAAACCACCGCGAAGCAGCTTGCGCAAGTGTGCGACTAATTTTAATATAACTTTTAAAATAGATTTACAATTAGAGCACGAGAAGGACAAAAGCAACAGTGAAATTCATAAGACCAAAACTATATTTAAGACAATGCCAAAATATAAAATTGAAGGAGTTCTTTAGTCTTCGTAGTTTTTCTGACAGTAGAATAGATCCTCTGGCAGCTACGCTCTTGTGGAGTAGTTTTGTCGTGCTCGTCCTCTAAAACCATTTTTATATAACGTAGTAATTCCATAATTGTAGGGTAATATTAAATTATAATAAAATTTTGTTGAACGTTTGGAAGTGTCAAAATTTTTCATAAAACGACGTAGGCTTGGGTCGTATTTTAGGTAAAATTCTAGCTTAACCTAGTTATAATCAAATATAATTTTGAAGGTGTAGTTTGAAATGGACAAAATAAAAAAGTATTAAATATTTCTGATCTTTTATTTAAATCAAACCATTTAAGCTCAGTAAAACTGTGATGTGTCGGAACTGGAAAAAATTTAGATGAGACCAAAAGCATCAGATTTCGAAAGTTCTAAGCTATCAAAAAATTGAAAGATCTATAGTCCTCAGATTGAAAACCTCAGTTTTTTTCAAAAACATACGAAAGTTTCTCATTTCGTATATTTTTGAGAATGTTTGTTACATGATTACTTCACCTAATATAAACAATTATGAGACGACATAATAGCCAAATTTCTGACTTTAGTGGTTCTACACCGCTTTTTTACCAATAAATATTAATAAGGCTTATAAGATTCTTTTAACAAATAAGTATATTATACCCTTAAAAACAGACAAAAAGTGAGCTTATTTCTAACAAGAAATATCTCACAGGTAACCTAGGATAGTAAAAAAGCAAAGAAAACAAAATTATTGCCCTGAGCCACTTTTTATTAAAAGCTTTTATTTAACTTGCATTGTATGTATGTAATTATGTATGTTCGGGTGGAATCTTAGAATTTAATTTTGAAGTAGATATCTTTAACCGATTGTGCTGTAATTCTGTATACACGTTTAGTTTGGATGTTGTAAGTACGTCACTGTCCTGTGGTCGGGGTGTTAGGTCTGACTTGCAAGTCTACCGGCTACCGAAACTGGACCGGAATACGACAATGTCATTATGGCGGTAAAAATAGGTAAGGCGATAAACCCGGCGAGTTGCTGCACAGCACTTTACTATGTATGCAATGTTGGTAATTACCTTGTTAACCTATGCTCGCCACTTACGAGCTGTCTGATAAGCAGACAGATGGTCTATTCTACACAGAGGACCCAGACCAACATGGGGTGAATATGCTCTATTGGTCTAACCGTGGAAAGGTAGGAATGCTTGGATCTCATGTTTAATTAAAATCTAGTAAATAATAGATAATAATAATAAACTTAATCCAATGAACCCATGAAAGAGAAACATTAAAACCGACCAAGTTTAAGTAGAACTCGCCTACAAAGGCTCCAGCACATCTTTCGAAACGGCAAAAAATCACGTTTGTTGTATGGAAGCATCCACTTTATTATGTTTTCAATAATGTTATAGCGGACTACAGAAATACATCATTTCTACCGACTCATATATCATTTGTATCTTTCAACCGACTAGCTGGTTACGGTTCATTAAATATACCCTGGTAAGAGACACACGGAAAAACAGACAGACTAACAAATAGACTGATAGATAGACGGAGTTCAAGTTTTTTTTTCTATGGTAATAGAAGGCAAACAAGCAGACGGATTTCCTGATCGTAAGAAATACACGTCGCCTATAGACACTAAAGGTGGAAATGATTGCCAACCTGAGGCTGGCGTGGCAAGCCTCTTGCGTGGGTAAGTTTACCGGCTACCCTACCCTCCAAACCAGAACACGACAATGGCGAGCACTGCCGCTATTGTGTCAGGCATAGGTGCGGCGTTGGTACCAGTCCGGGCGAGTCGTTGTAAGACTCTACCACCTAGTCAAAGTAAAAAAGTAAAAGGCGCGATTGCGTATCTGTATTTATAGGGTTGAGATTAGAAAAGAGCCAGACCTACTTACTGAGTTAGTGATTACGTCGTGAATTTTGGAAATATACCTCCTTTTTACCCTTTGGGTAAAAAAAAACAGAACTCTAAAAAGAATCACAATGTAAGACTTGTCTGTAAGAACTGTCTTACTGGAGCAATCTTTCGAATTAATTTAAAATTAAATATAATTTTTACATAATTTTGGTGTTAATAATAAAAGACAACAGACAAACCGAGACCGAAATACAAATTCCGCGTTGGTGACAATCTGAGAGAGTATCTATAGAAATTAGTTTAACGTTTAAGCTTGAAAATCATTTAAATATAAAAGTAATCATTAAATTTCCTTTTTTGATTGTTTAACGTGAACCTAATTTAAAAAAAAAACAGGTCGAATGTGAGTTAGAGTCGTGCACGAAAGGTTCCTTACCGTTATCGTTTACCCAGTAAAATAGCAACAGAATGGTTGCTGTTAGGAGCTGACTTTAGTTTTATGGGACTTAGACTGTAAAATTTTTTGGAATGGATAATTTCAAATACATAATACAACACTTGAATAGTGGAAAGCTTTTATGTTTATCCCCACACAGGTGGTGATGTATATAGTCTTCTAAAATTTGGGTATTGGTAATACTAAATGAGTGTGTGTGTAAAAACTACATAACGACGTTGCACGTTGTTATTATTATTGGTTGATAGCATTTTTTATACCACGGAGATGTTATATCGAATATTATTTTTTGATTTATATAAGCGCCACCTATACAAGTACGTTCAAACTTTGACGCCCTGATGCTCAAAAACACTTACAATTAATGTGTAGATAAAGGCGACTATTCATTCTTATTATCTTCTCATGTGGCACATAGATGTCACTATTATAAAAGTTTGAATTTAGAAAATAATTACTCTTTGTACCATTCATAATATTATAATATTACAGTAGAAGATGATTTTTAAATAAAAGTATTAAAATAACAATTAAAATTTAATGTGTGTTACAAAATCTAAAACTACGGGAAACAAATAAACACGTATTTATAAGATCTTATTACAATATTCTTCTTAATTTCAAAAATTAAGTTCTTGTAACTGACACGATTTTCATATTTAGGGATCATTTTAAAGGGATAGGTAGTGTTACAACTATTTTCATAAAAAACAAAGCATAAATGTGTTATTAGTCCTTCGTATAATCAGAATTAAAAAAATAATAAGAAACCATCGAGGGTTGCTTACTACTTAGTTTCTAAAATAACTGCTATTTATATACTCGGAGCTATAGCTAAATATAAAGCATAAATGTGTTATTAGTCCTTCGTATAATCAGAATTAAAAAAATAATAAGAAACCATCGAGGGTTGCTTACT
>DVZL01002537.1:0-15323 GCA_018236625.1 Lasaia peninsularis
TCGATGGTATAGAACACAAATGTGGTAAGTACATTATTTTTGAAACTGCGATAAGTACACAGAGTTTGCTATTGTAAATTTTAATTTTATTGTGTACAAATGAGGTAAGAGTATGTTGTCATGTTAAAGATCTACTAATGTATCAAGTGTGGTAAGTTTACTGAGATAGAAATTACTGAGATATATTTACAAACTTTAAAATCACTGTTCTGTAAAAGTTATTTCTTACATACCACATTTGTGTTCTATACCATTGATTACCCCACTATAGTTGTGTGTGTACTATTAGTTGTAACAGGTGGTAAGTCCGTCGCCATATTGGGTACTAATCCTCTTGAATCACTCTATCTATTTAAGAAAACCGTTTCGAAATCCGTTGCGTAGTTTTAAAGATTTAAGCGTATATAATAATGCGACTTTGTTTTATACTACGTAGTGATTTATATTTGCCTCTGTGGTTTAACGGTACGGCTGTCGCCTGTTAAGACCGTTAGCGGCGTGACAATATTCATATATTGTTATTATTTTTTCATTTCATTTTCAGGTTTTCAGAGCATCCTTCAAAATGGCGTTGTTTTATGGTCTGTGGACGTGGCTTGTGCACAACTTGTTTGGCGCCAAAGTTGTTTATTTACCTTCAGGTACTTAATAGTTTATTTAAAATCACTTTTTTGGGGTTTCGTACCCAGATTGGAACCTTATTACTGTCCGCCTGTCTGTCACCGGTAGGTATGTATGTATGTATAGTTATAAAGTTGAAATTTTCACAGATGATGTATCTATGTTGCCGCTAAAACAAAAAATAATAAAAACGGCATAAAATAAGTATATAAAGGGTGTTCCTTTACAAGACATGTGTTTTTTTATAGATGATGGTACGGAATCCTTCGAGCACGAGCCCGTCTCGCACTTGGCTGGTTTTTTAATACGAAAAAATAGAAAGTTTAGTGCTCTCATGTAGTGTTATAAAATATTTGGTGGAGAAAGTTTGGAAATTGGTAGAGTGACAAAGGCTACTTTTTATCCCGACATCTAACCGCTTTAGCGAGTTAGAGATTAAAAACTTCACTATATTGGCTTATCAGCTGGCAATATTTAGTAAATAGGATAGATGATTGTGTTATGAACAGAAAAACTTAAATAAATACCGAAATAGATTTATGGTCATCACATAAATGCCAGCCGCAGTCGGGAATCGAAGAGTCGTGAATGGTTAGTCGTCTTGGAAGTGTGCGCTAACCTCTTATCCAATCTCGTATCTCGTATTTAAGCTTTCATCAAATGGATAAAAGTTTTGACAATATTTTAGTTATTTCGTTGATTATCTCCAAAAACCTATATAAAAGTAAATGAATATCGTCCCACCCATATCCGCAAAGAGCACGGTAGGCAAAAGCACATACTTATGCACCCTCGATTAGCCGACGATATTAGATACCATAATGTGACTATTTTGGACTTATATATTATTGGGCACAAATCCTGTCCCAGATAACGTTATAAAATATATAACATGAATATCTAAAGCACATTTGTATTTCGACCACAAGCGGTGATATTTAACATTATTATCTGTGTTCGATTAATAAAATGAAGTTTTTTTTGAATAGGAAAAATATTTAGAACGTATATGTTCTATGATGTCAGCACCAACCTCCCGTTATCAGGGGTCAGTCGACGTGATGTCTGTTACTTTATTAAAAATAAACACAATCAGTGCTATTAATAAGAAAGTTAGACATATTGTGGATATATGAGACAATAAGAGCCAATAGCAACCCACAAACGGTTCAGGGTTGAATAAAAACTTGTAGTCCAGTGATTAAAAATATTTAACGATTTCAAAATTTGGCGGCACACAAAGAAAAAAATAAAAATTATTAACTTACTACAACACACTGCATAAATAGTTTATGACAAAAGTTTTAAATATACGAAATAAACTAATATATATATACTACAATAATAACTAAACGTTTATTAAAAATATTTTTCTTTTTAAATGATATAATTTTATAATATTAACATTATTATATATTTGCAAAATTTGGCGCGCACAGTGGTTGAGAATCACTGCTTTAGGCATTCGAAAGTTACGGTAATTTCCCAGGTTTCGCCTCTGTGGTAGAGTTTAGTCGGCCTTCGACTTTGACACCACCTGTCACATTATGGGACATGATGGGTGCATATGTACCTCTGTTTACTTTTTCGGGGATATGAGCGCGACGATATTTTTTTTACTTGTGGCATTACAAAAATATGGCAAATAATAATGCGAACGGCTGAGGAGCGGAATTCGCTGCATGGGAATGTGTTCCCGGACCTTGCTATTTTTAAGGCCAGAGTGAATAGGCTGTTTCTAAGTAGGCGTATTCCATCTTCGGCTGCGATACGTAACATCAAGTGGGTTGGCGGTCGAATGCCTATTATGAAAAAAAAATAGAAAAAATATGCCAGTCTTACCCAAACCATTCCTAGATATTTAGTAAAAACTAAATCATCAGACTAAAAACTTGAATTGGATCATTGATGGCTTAAATGGTTTTAACGTTCTGAGTCCGGAAGTTTTTGAAGTTTTTTTTTGCATTTTAGCGTATATTGTATGTGTCTTCTATTGAATTATCTGTGAGGAGTTGTTTATTGTATCTAGTGGTCGGTGATGATCACTTAGGTAAATTACTTGCCTGTTTGCCACCTCATCTATTACCTTACATTCAAACACTATATTTCCCTTGATTTTACAAATGACGAAGATCTAGGTGATTTGAAAAGGGCGCTAGTTTTTTTTTTTATCAAGAGCGACTGCCATCTGACTTCTACAAAGAAGTAAAACCAGACTTAATTCTCAATTTTCAAATTCGAGTTTCCTCGCGATACTTTCCTTTGGTTACGAGCACTCATAAATGTGCATAAGTTAGCAAAACTCATTGGTACATGGCGAAGTTTGAAACTGGGTTAGGCGTCTACAGCTTGTACTGATTCACAAATTGTGTACCTGCCCTACGACTATCTGTGAAGAAATCTGTTGTCTATCAGTTGATTCGGGTTTATAATAATTAAAACTTTATCCTAGATAGACAAAACTTCATACATACTTGAGAGAAAGTTGATATGGTCAGACAGAAGTTTATAAAGAGTGACCCTTTTTGTCTAGAATTTATAACAGAACGAAATAATGTAGTTGTTATAGTATCCAGGATTTGTAAAATTATTGCTTAGATTAGCACAAAATTAACATTCAGTTAATTTTGTGCCAATTTAAACTGGAAGAAAACTAGATACGACATTAAAAACTGCGGTTAAAGTACTCTGATGAAAACAATGAAAACTTGACATAAAAAAATATTATGCATTCATTTTATGCATAATAAAAAAAATTTAATTAAGTACCTTTGGATGCATATAATATGGTCGGCTGATTATCCGTTCAATTAATTTATTCGTTCAAATTATTCTACTACTATTTAAACGCTTTTTAAACTAATACATCACTTAATCTGAACGTGGGTCATTGAGCCTATTAATTTGGTATAAGTAGATTGATAAAAACATATTTTTTTATCGTGTTTTTAGTAAACAGTCATAATCGAGACCATTCGTGAACCTTGTTACATTTTTATAGCACGTGTTCATGTTATTAGAGGGAAAATGTATTAAAATGTTATTACATCATAGTTCCAGTTACTATGTTCTGTAAAATATATTTGTTTAACATCTTTGCATTGGTTGGTTTTGTTTTTGGAGTGAGAATCAATTTTACTAACTGCAACCAACCAGAATGGTCCTGTGCAAACAATCATCCCAATGAGGTTGTTTACAAGTGTTCAGCGGTCAAGAGTAACGTAAGTATTCACATTTTATATAGTTTTTTTATAAATGCACCAAAAGAATTAGAATTTTTATGTGATAAAACAGCGACCAAGCACACAGCTCTCCTGTGCCCCAATATTAAATAGAAGTAATGTAGAATATAGTTATCGGAACTTGTATTATTTTAATATTTATATAAACTTGTTTTACATATTATATTTTGTTACTATACGAGTAAGTTTTTGTCATGGTTAATTGTGAAATTTGGATATTGAAAAAAAATATATAATTTATATTTATTTTCAATTAATTCACTAATTGTGTTAGGCTTATCGTGCGACAGCAAGTTACCCTTCCCTCAGTACTGGAACGTGATAATGTCTTGATGGAATCAGAAATATCATAATATATATAAAAGTACTTGTAAAACTTTTTTGAAGAAATAGCATTAATTCGTTGAAGTAGTAGTACACATCATTTAACAATTTTATAATGTTTTAGGACTTCATCATCCACCTGAAAGACTTCTACAACAACTACACAACTAGTGTCACAGTGCAGAACTGTAGAGATATTAGAGTGGTTCTTGACTGTCCGATATTACAAAAGTCTTCTAAACTACAACAGTTTAAACTCAAAGATTGCGATCGATTGGAATTTATTACTCTGTCTAGTAATTCATTAATACAGACTCCGCCAGAGTTTATTATTGAGAATGTGAGGGAAATAGTGTCTTTACCCAGAAGTATATTCAAATCACCAGCCACTAATACAGAGCTCAAATGTATGGGCACATCATTGATGAAAAGGATACGCGTGGTGAATAGCAATATTAATATAATTAACACAAAAGCTATATTCAACGTCAGTGGCATTAAAAATGTGGAATTCGAAAATGTGACTGTTAATAATGTTGAAACACAAGGACTAGAAATCATGATGGGCAACGAAAACACCATTTTTGCAATAACGAACAGTAAATTTGAGAATATGGATTACAAGGCGATAACTGTTCAAAGTTCGAATATCAAAATATCTAATAACAATTTTGGTGACGTGTTAACTAATGCTATAAATATGACATCAGATACTTTGTTAATTCAGGGAAATACGTTTAATGAAATAAATGCAAATGGCATCGTAACGCTTGCTGTGAGAACAGAGATTACTGATAATGTCGTTAAATATCTTAAAACCAACGCCTTTGCTAACATCAAATGTCTAAAAAAGAGATTAAATAATCAATTATTGAGTCTCACTATGAATAAATTTGAAAAGGTTGAATCAAATTCTCTATATTTTAATCATGGAAGCTGCAAATCAACAAACACGCCAATCATGTATCGTGACAATAAAATGAATTGCAAATGCCGTGATATAGCTTTCCTTAATGCAAACAGCGAGATAAACGATATAATTTTGAATGTGTCCAATAATAACACATGTTTATTGACAGCTTGTAATTTACCCGTTGAAATCGTGAAGCTATTATTAGACAGTGACATGTGTCACATAAATCTTGATCCACAAGTCATGTGCTTGCTTTACAACGATAAGCATTCAAATAATAATGAAGTTACTACAGATGACGAAATAACAGAGGCGGCGCCTACATTCTATTTAATAAGACAAGCAAATTCCCTTAGTGGAGACGCAGGTGCAGCCATGACAGTGATTGATAAAGACGATCTATTAAAAGATAGTCACTTGAATATGACTAACAGAACTACTATCAAAGTAGTTTTTGATTCATCCAAAGATTTTGTTGAAACATTAAGAAGCACAAGTAGCACAAATAAAAAAAATACAGAAAACAAAACACCAGTAAGAGAGGAATATGTGAATCGTTGTATAGGCGGGCAATGTCGGAATACTGTTTCTTATGATAAGCAAAAAGCATTAGATTTCTATAAATATGTGTACGCTCAGTTACGAACACCAAGACAGGAAGATGGCAAAAAAAGTTAATAGATATAGTTATCAGTGAAATAAAAAATATACACATTAATGTATTTTCTTGACCTTTTCGCATTGTAAACATTCGCATACAATGCATTTAATCTTTATTGAGATTATGTGCAAGAAAAGCAATATTAAAGGACATAATATTTTATTGATTAATAAGTTAAAACATGTGGTGAAATGGCGTAACCACATTAAATTTTGTTTTTTTAAGCTCCTAAATTTCAGCAATAGTAGATAATCACTACATAGTATAAAACAAAGTCGCTTTCTCTGTCCCTGTATCCCTATGTATGCTTAAATCTTTAAAACTACGCAACGGATTTTGATGCGGTCATGTTAAATAGATAGAGTGATTCAGAAGCCGGGGCTTAAAATTAAATAAAAGACGTATGACTCATTCGAATGTTTCGAATAAGCCATAGATCGTATGTTATTACAGTTTATTTAGTTATCTGACGCTAGATGGCGTTAAACTCTACTCTAGCTCACGGCATATTTCAATTAACCAAGTTTTGTTACATCGTCTTTGACAGTTTTTACATATTAATTTTATTCCTAAGGTGATTCTACAACAATAGATATATTTATTAACAATAAAACCTAGTTTTACGTTTTTGTTTAACTTTATATAAGACGTACCCTTTTCCTTACCGGGACACAAGACACGGGTGGTCCACAATTATGCCGTGACTATTCCAGCTATCCGCGAATCGAACGATTTGATTCGTCTTTCCTAATCTCTAAGAAGTGGAATTTTGATATGTTACCGAAGCAATATAACCTGGCTATCTTTAAGGCCGGAGTGTATAGGATATTTCTAGTTAAGCATGTTCCATCTTCGGCCTCTCAATGATGGTATAAAATCAAAAATATAAAACCTAATATTTTTTCCGTTTGCAAAGTTACACATATTATATAGTGTAATAGGCATATCTTTCAGTTACTTATTAAAGTTTCGTACCCAAAGAGTAAAACTTTGCTTCGCTATCTGTCTGTCCGTGTGACTATCTCGTAAACCATAATAATTTCACAGATGACGCATTTCTGCTGCCGTTATAACATAACGTAATTTTATCGCTGTTTTTATAGATACCTAATGGAACCTTTTGAGTTCGAGCCCGACTCGCCCTTGGCCATATTTAATTAACATTGTATACAAATAGTTTAAACAAATAAAGTTTAAACAAATAACATCAAAATCGTAAATCCTAATTTGATCTGTTTTGATCAAACATCGCTTAAACCTTTAAAATATTGTCAACTCGTTTTAAATTGATTATTTGTTTTTATTTTTATTTAGGAACTAACTATTTCTCTTTAACCCATTTTAATTATTAGTACTCGATAGCTAACAAACGCAGCTTACACTTTTAGTTTGTGTGTGTACACACACACACACACACACACACATACGCAGATGCACACACCCACCCACAAACACGCACACACGCATATAGACACACACATGAATAAGCGCACATAGACACTGACACCCATATTCCGTCTGAAGGGGCTCTCCGAAAACCAGATTATGGTCTTCATACAAGATTTTTTGATCTTTTTTATAAATAACTTTTGCATCGCAAATGTAAATTTAAGCATTTTTTATATTATTGTTACTTACAATTTATTACAATTAATTTTAATATTCTAAGAAAACCTGACCAGCGGGGCTATTGCGTAACTCTGTGACGAACTGAAAATAACTACGATCTGCAATTGGATGTAGACATCTATTTCCAGTGCCTTTAGATAAACAAATATCACAAGATTCTTTAAATCATGTTTGTTAAGTTACTACCTATTAGCATTTAGTTTTTTAAGTAATTAAATTTTGTTGAAATTGTAAACACTTAAACGTTATTGACTTTATTTCATAAAATTTTATCTGTCAAAATATCTTGAAAGTGGCAATTTGAGTCTTCCGGTGCTTATTATTCTCGTGACGTCATAGCAGTTGTTGACTGGAGTTAGACAACACGAAATATGCCATTTGACAGTGAATATATGAAAACTCGGGCTCGGAGTTCGTAACTTTTAACAATAGCCCCGCAGGAATAAAGAAAGATACTAATAGAAAAATATAGTGTACAAACTAACAAACTTTATTTTTTATTACACTACCAGCTATGTTAGATTTTTTCGACCCAACGGGCGAAAAGAAGTTACTTTTCTCCCGCTGCGCTAAACAAAACTGTCGCTTTTCGACTCCGTCGAGCAGAAAATTAATATTCAGATCAGTTGTTTTTTACCCGAGACTGAGAGACTTTTCTTACTTAATACTCCAGGTATGAAATATACTTTAGGTGTAATTTTATACATGTTTTTAATATTTATTTTTCTTTTCTTTTCAGGTACATATCGTGATTATATTTAGGTTGTTTAAAAGTGACAGGTAAATATAATAAGATATTTTCGTAACCACATAGTGATCATCAAACGAAATAAGATTTTCTTAATATAAAAAACAAATCACATTTAAATAATTTTATTTGAAACCTAAAAATAAAAAAAAATGTTGTTTTTTTTTATTTTTGCTTAATTAGATGTGTATGAGAAAAATATAATCCGACTCCAACCAAATTCTTGAGATAAGCGCATTCGAAGAACACAAACTTTTTTTATGGTATTGGAAGGCGAACAAGCAGATGGATTTCCTGATGATAAGAAATATACGTCGCCTATAGACACCAAAGCCGGAAATGGTGCTTTGCCAACCTGGGACTGGGGTGGTACACCTCTTGCGTGAGTAAGTTTACCGGCTACCTTACCCTCCAAAACAGAATACGACAATGGCGAGCACTGACGCTATTGCGGCAAGAATAGGTAAGGCGGTGGTACCAATCCGGGCGAGACATTGCAAGACTCTACCACCTAGTCAATGTCACGGTGTTGGAGATAATAGAGCCTGTGCCTCGCCTCTTACTAGCTGTCTGGATGGAAGGCAGTTAGCCTATTCTACAATAGAGCTCGGACCACCACGGGATATTAATGGTTTTAAGATTACTGGTGGAAGAATGCTATGCAACAACTTAGAGATACACCGCATAACCCATTCTTGCCGCCTGCCTGCCTGTTCCAGTCCAGAAGGTAGGCCCCACCTTACCTTCTGGACCGGACCTTCTAGTCCTAAAATAATGTTGATGGTGTCTATAGCCAACGGTCGTCTCTGACCACCACGAGATCCGCGTGTTTATTCCTTAAATAAGCTAGAAAACGAAGCGTGTATTTGAAAATTCAAGAATATGCGTTATTTGTAGCTCTCATAAAATAAACTTATTCGTTTTATAGCAGTACGTTGTACGATATTGAATTAATGTCTGGATATCATGCTAGATGATAGATAACCGTAGTCTATGGCTGTCGTGTTCTAGTTCACGATAAGTAACCAGCTGGAGGATTGCATCGAGTGTGGAGTTGATGTATTTTGAAATATTCATAATGTAAATTCAAAAAGTAATTGATATTATAAAAATAAGTTGGGTTATTGAGTTATGGTAGTCAACTCAACAGTTAAACCAATTGTAGTTTCTGATTTATAACCATCAAGTGTAGAATTGAATTTTGTATAATTTTGTTACTAGTCAAAAAAGTAATTTATACTAAGAAAATTAGTTGTGTCAATGAGTTAGACATTTGTATCGGGTTAAGAAACATTTTGGAATATTTTTATTACAAATTCATACAATAACTATTATAGATGCTAAGATGGATGATGTAGATGCTAAGATGGAGAAAATTATGAATTGTAGTTCTGATAAATTAATTATCTTAAAAAACGCATCAAGTGTAGTTGAACTATTTTGTATTGTCACTAATTCGAAAAATAATTAATATTTTAATAATCAATTGTATGTAGTTGTATGTATTATGAGTGATGTAGTTTCTCAGAATAATCTACCAGTTCATAAATTCAAAAATTGTATCAGATTCAAATTGTATAAACAAGGTTATTATAAGATTGCTGAATATGTCACTTATAAAAATGCTTGTAATTAATTGATCCACGTACTAATATTAACTGTAATCGTTATAGTTAAAAAGACAAACCCCTGAATTTCTTTCGCCGGATCCTCTAACGGAGTGACCTGGCCTCTAAGGTAGTTTTAGAATTGTATAAACGTATAAAAAGAACCGCTTATATGGTCTATGTGAAATAAATTATAGATATCTTTTTTATCAGAGATTATCAGAGATCAGATAGTGAAATCAATTGTAGTTTCTTTCTTATATATAACCATCTACAGATTTGCATTAACTGTGTAGCATTGAAGTAATTTCTATTATTTTGTTATTAATCGAAAAAATAATTGATTTTATAAAAATAAATTGACTTGAGTAACGTATTTTTTCAGTTTCAGTTAAATTAAACTGTAGAGGAAGTATTTTGTATTAATTTGTTTTTTTTTATTAGTTCTTGGATAAAAACCCGTGTAGGTTTATGTAAATAATTAAAAATATGCGTGGTCTTTAGACAACAAAAACGGCAAGGGTTTCAGTCTGAGGTTATAATGTAAGCTTTAACCGGAACATGAAAGTGGCGAGCGTTGAAATTACGGAGGAAATATACAGTCAAGTCGTTTTGCCATTTGAATAGTTAAATAAGTAGATTATTCTACTTTGTGCGATGGGATTGTTACATCATTTAATACGCCAAAAACTTGACGTTGGTCCGGGTCCCCTGTTTAGAATAGACCATCTGCTCCCTACCAGGTCACAAGAGCCGTGCGTATGTTAACTGGGTCACTCCCAACATGGCCACTGGTGGCAGAGTGCTGTAGAGTAACTCTCCCGGGAAGGAATCTATCACCTTACCTATTTCTGTCGCCTTAATGACATTATCGTGTTCTGGTCTGGAGGGCAGGGTAGCCAATAGATTTGCACTAAAGATCTAACAGCCCGATTACAAGATAGCGACGTACCTACCACGTAGGCCATGGTTGTCTCTTACCATCAGGACATCCGTGTGCTTTTTCACTATCTTATTCGATAAAAAAACAAATGAAAATTGTGAATATATGTAAAAGATTTCAGTGAAAAATAAATATTGGAAAATATTTCGCGTACGATAGAAATGTATTACCGTAAAGCGCTCACGGGGTCTATTAATGTATCACTGTCGTTGGGTTTACAGCTGATTAATGATCCTTGAAATATTGACTGAGACGAATTTCCGACAAGGTGGCCGCAGTATTTCACATATAAAACACTACTTTGTAAGAATATCGACTATTTCGATGTTTATAACGTTAAGTAGTAAAGCAACATAGTAAACATCAGTACTTGGAGCATGTGGTTTTAATGAGATAACTGGTTAGCAAGGTTACGTATCTAAAGACAAAAACGGAACCCTATTAAGACTCTTCTGTCTGTCTATCACCATGCTGTATCTTATGAACCGTGATGTCTAAAAAGTTGACATTTTAACAGACGATGTATTTCTATTGCCGTTAGAACTAAATACCATAAAAATTTAATTAAAATATATACCTAGGCTACGACAAACGCGAATTTTTGTCATTTCTACGTTTGGTAGGGAACCTTTCGTGCACGAGTCCGGTTTTTATATACTCCAGCTTTCCCAATTCATCCCAATTTGACTTTGAATATCACCATTTAGAGCCTAAAAGGGACGAGAATAGAAGTTTCATGAAAAAAATGGTTTCGCCTTTGTGGTCAGTTCTGTTGTTGATGCATGAGGTCCTGGGTTTAAACCCCATGGTTTATGAATGATGAATGAATGAAGGATTTTTTATGTTGCTCTAATTTGTTTAATGTTGCCTCAGATTAGGTTTGTGTGTATAGCGATGAACGTGCCATTTGTCAGATCATGGCATCTAATATCGTCGGCTAATAGTGGGTGCATATACCCTTTCGGGTTATTGGTATAGTTACATACATATTGTAGTGTTAAAGATGAATTTTTATACCCTTTGGTTAAAGTTTTTTATTAACCAGAAACTCAACTTTTCCAACTTCTATAACCTGTTTAATTACATATTTTTATTATGAATGTCTTAATCTATACAAATTTTTACTAAATGCACATCTATGTTTACTAGGTGCATATACCAAAACAATATATTTTACAATTTTTGTCTGTTTGTTTGTACCCGCTAATCTCTGAAATGGCTGGACCAATTTTAACGGACTTTCACTTGCAGACAGCTGCTGATGTAATAAGGAACGGCTTATGCTACTATTAGAATTTTATTTTAAAAATGTATACGTTATAATATTTCATTATAAATATGCCATAGTAGGTAAAGTGTTTCATAAAGGTATGAGGTAAAAAATAACTACGGAATGTCACGGTAAAAATATAATCACGCCATAGCCATAGGAAATAGTCTCGCTGGGACGTCGAGGGCTAAGGACACTAATTAGTATGATATATGTTCTGGCTGCCTTTCATGAGCTTAGTTCTCATTCCTTAACAAATAGTTCCGGAACTCCTTATTAGAATATTTAAGCGGGAAAAATCCTTAGGGTGTGGAACTTATTGTTGACAAATTAACCACTAATTACAACTCTAATATTAAGTTTGGGTTATTATTTATTTTGATATTTTTTGAAGCCAGAAAACGTAAAATGGGAGCTAATGCTTGGAAATGTCGAAAGTGTCTGGTTACTTTGGAATTATCGTATTCTTACCTACGTACAAATATAAAAACGTACCTTCACGCCTATTATCCCCGAAGGGGTAGGCAGAGGTGTGCTATTAAGTCCAGCTATATACTAGAACACTCACGATTAGCCAAGCAGACTTTTTCCGACTTATAACACGTCTTATTTCGTAAAAACACACACTTTTTTAATGAAGTCGGTTAAAAGGTAGCCTATATTTTATTTTCATGTTTAAACTATCTTACTGTAAATTTTCACTCAAATCCGTCTAGTAGTTTTACCGTGAAATTGTAATAAACATCCATCCATACATCCATGGCGTTTTTAATATTACTAGGATTACGGTAACGATAAAAAATGTAGGTAGAGGTGTGCTAGTATATTCACGACATGTACCAATAGATATACTAGAACACTCACGATTAGCCAATGCACTAGGGCCCATGATGTGATAGGTGGCAAGCCTATCGCCACTTCGGGCACATTCCAATCCCGGGCAATGTAATGCTTACTCAGGAAAATCTGAAAAAAAATTAAGAAAAGTTGCCTGACTTGGGAATTAAACCCGGGACTCTTCGTGGCTAACGGTCTTAACAGACGACACCTGTACCGTTATACCACAGAGGCGACTAATATGTATAATAAAGACAGTTCAGTTTAAATTAATGAATGTTCTGGTAAGAGTAGCAACGAATGACGTGATTTCTAATACTGTCCTGAGAATGATAGTAATTAAAAAATCGACTTGATTGAAACGAGTCAATAGCACCACTAGAATCTTTGGTTTTCACAAGCCACGTGTATTTCTTTCATTAAAAAAACCGTTTGCTTGTTTCTCTTAACTGATAATAATGTACATAAAATTAAAGGGTCTGGTTCGCAATGGATCTCGATATATTAACATTTATGCACAAATAGCATAAAAACAGAATGCAATCGGTAAAAAGCGAAGAGAAATGAGATCCACGTTACTTTCTCACGGAGGCATGAATTTCGTTCTGAAGTATTCCCACCATTGTTCCATTGTGGTGGTAGCTAATGACGCCACGCTGTATCTAGATTTTTGCTGTCCCTGCGGTCATTGTTTAAGAGTGCGGTTAATTCGTCGCGAGAATAACACACGGGGTGATTTTTTAAAATATTTTCTCACTTCCAGAACTTCGTACGCACGTGCAGTTATTTTTACGATGCCGTAAGGTACTCACTTTGAGCGTTGGTTGGATCCAAACAAATCGTAACAAGACATTTTTTTCAACCCTTTTACGTGTATCTTCGTCTTAATTCTAGCCTTATCCTATTTCTATTTCAGACTAGCTGCGCTCACGACTTTGTCTACGTTTTTATTTACAACGTTTTCATTTCTAAAATGAAATTCTAAAATAAAAGTAGCCTAAGTCGTTTCTTATTATATCAACTATCTCCAATTAAAATTCTCGTCAAAATCGGTCCAGCCGTTTCAGAGATTAGAGGGTGCAAACAGACAGATAGACGAACAGACAGACATACAAAAATTCTAAAAATGGTTGTTTTTTGGTATATGTATCTTGTAAACATACATACCCTATGCATTTAGTAAAAAGCGTTTATATTAATATTCCATACAGACATTCCAATTTTAATTATTTGTCAAGATGCCATTACAGTCTACTAGATAATCTAGAGGATTGGACAAGGGCTTCAATATTTATGCGAAACTTAATATTCTAAATTCGCATTGCTATAATAAATAAATAAATAAATATTACTGGACAAATTACACAAATTGATCTAACCCCAAAGTAAGCAAATTATATGCTTGTGTTATGAGTGTTAAACAACGATACTAATATATAGAAATACTTAAATAGATACAATAATAAATTTATAAAACACCCAGACCCGGAAATACAAACATCAATGTTCATCACACAATTGCCTGTCCCCGTCGGAAATCGAACCCGAGCCTCGCGGTTAGTCGATGCGGTTAAGCGTGTACGCTAGCCACTCGGCCAACGAGGCGGTCAATGTATGTATTATTTGTTTTAAATTATTAACTGCTTGCAATTTAAACTAAAGCCAGGTGTCACAGCACTCGATAGACTCTGCCTACCCCGCAAGAGCCTGGCATGAAAGTATGTATGTACCTATGTATCATAGATTTTAAACGCAAAGGAGAAATAAAAATTTGTCAAGTGCGAGTCAGATTTGCGCACTGAGGATTTTGTACAGTACAAAATCCTCAGTGCACGCGCGTTATCAGTTAAAACGGCAAAAAAATCGCGTTTTAAATATTTTAGCAGTATAATTACTGTACACAAAGTTTCGCTTGCCCGATTCATTTTGAAATAACAACTGTTTATAACAAATAGAACTAAATTCTAAATATCCAATCTAAGTTCAAGTATGCATAGCGACATCTACCGGCTTAAAAATAATATATCAAAAAATCAGGTTTGTCGTATAGGAGACCCCCGAAATATTTACTTCTGTTTTTAGTATTTGTTGTTATAGCGGTAATGGAACAGCACACTCTTAGTAATAGAGTTTTATTTTTATCTTTTGATACGAAACGCTAAAAAGATTTTGAACATGAAAATTATCGAGTAGAAATAAAAAAGTAACTAGTATTTTGTGTCCAACGGAAGTCACTCCGTAAAAAAACTGGCAACGTCGTAAAATCCCCTAGATTAGGTAGCTGACATTGATATCCGATATAACTTAAGGTTATTACGAAGAATTAATTAAATAAATAAATAAAAAATTAAAAAAAAAATTATTTCTTGTACAACTAAAAACAAAAAAATAATTCTGAGTTATAAAGAGTTCATGCTACAGGGGGAGAAAACCAAACTTAAGTTTTTTAACAAATAATTTAATTCAGAGTAAACAGCGTGGGGTGCATTATACTGTGGTTCATAACTAACCTCTAATATATAGTTGCC
>DVZL01002538.1:0-15323 GCA_018236625.1 Lasaia peninsularis
TGCAAATTTTTCTGCATCAAAGGATAGTTGATTAATACATTTTAAACAGATTAGTGATCAATAAATCCACCCATACATATTCATGCCTTCTTAACATCATTACTCATTACTTACCCAGGAATCGAACCTTAAATTTGTTTTTATAGGTTAAAGTTTCTAACGCTATTTATTACGCTTATTTACCTTTTATTCACACATAAAAACAACTACAACTATATCTGAGTATAAAATTTAACGAGGCCATCGCGTCCTTGACTGATTCTCGACTTCTTTTATTATTAAATACAACTTACTTTAAATGCCAGTACGTAAAAGTATGAACAAGTACTCGATAATTAATTCATGTAGTAATAAACGTAATATGTACAATAATAATCCGCACGTGCCGAGGAACGAGGGGTGACACCCAGACCCGACCAGTCCTAACTTATGGCCCCCTAAACGCGGTTATGCCATAGATCGTACTTTATTATAGATAATGCGCATTTGAAAATGGTTAGTCAGTGTTCTCACATAGTTTAATACCACAGACAAAATTAATAATGGTGCCCTTAGTCGACCAGTTGTTTGGACAAAACATATACATTAATGGTTAGCTGTATTAGGGCATTGACTTGATTATATCATATTCATTTTCGATTTATTACTAGGGTATTTGTCAAGGATGGTGTTAAAAGTTCACAGAAACCTGCGTGTATGAAGTGAGTAATGAATGTGGAGGCGCTAAATAACTATGTATGAATCGTGACACTTGGCATTCGATACTCTCTGTCTACACCACAAGTGACATGGCGTGAACATAAGTATATATGTGTGTGTAAATGTTGACAAGCTGCTAAATACATTAACTAAATTGTGGGGTTCTGTCGTATGATATTAAAATTGTCACATGGAGTCTATCAGCCCCAAAAATATTTTCAAATGTTTGATCACACAGCTGTGTAAAAGTTAACAAAGTACCTCCAAGCGAAGCCTAGTTACGTAACCAGTTATAAAAAACGAAATTGCTAAGTAGTTTATAATTAGCAGGTCGTCGATTATACCGCGGTGCTGCGGCCTTGTGTGATTAGCACTCTATAATAAACAGTATTATCTTGGGCTAACACTGCCTAATCCAATAAAAGGCGATCACCCCAAAGTCGGCGAGGCTCAAAATTGAGGGGCCCCTGAAGCCCCTCGCATTCCGAATCATCCGCAGCCACATGTTAAAACTGTTGTCACTCTTTGTAGGTTTCATACAAACAATTGTTTGTTACGATTTTCAAGAATTAAAATATAATTACTATATAAATGCTATTGTCGTGTTCCGTTCCGAGGGTATGATAGCCAGTATACATACAGATGTGACCTACAGTCACAGCAGCAGTAAGTATCCGATATGGCGTAGTAGTCCACTCACTATGTGCATCAAATGTTACAAGTGTATATATGCACAAGAGACTGGCCGATTACTTAGCACATTTTTACATAAATATTCTACACGGCAACAGGTAGTGCAGTAAATACAAAACGAAGCAGCACTGATAACATTTATTACTTGATAACAATCCAGTATACCTAACTACAGAAAATTCTTTAAAGTCAACCATTCACAATCAACTAACCCCCTTTTATATTTTTTCAAGTATTTAATTATTTAAAGATAAAAAAATTTATATGGATATATGAATTGTGAGTATATGAAAAAATAATATGAATTTATAAACTATAAAATAGATAAATATAGCCATATTTCATAACAGGTTTAACCATCGTTATTACTTTTGTAATCAAACATACTTTATTCGAGGAAAAATATGTTTAGCTACTGATATATTCTGGTTCTTGTTATTTTTTTTTGTGTTGAACTGCTAACAATGTTATATAGATTGAATGGTTATGTAAAAAAATCACAGCAAGTAGAACAAACACTTCCGTTACAAATAAGTAATAATGTTTCACGGTTTATTATATACACCCTCTCTTGTCTGTGACCCTGGGAGAGCTGTGTCTTTCTTTGCTGTTTATCATATAAAAAAAGGTAAAAACGTGATACAGATCTTAATTAATTTTTGCAAAACTTCTTATTCCTGACCTTATCTTAATTCTATATCGGTGAAATATTAGAGTCAGCTATATAGTCTATGGGGATTTGACAAGGATGCCAATTTTTATACAGAGCAAGTGACCTGTGCAACCCAAAAGTGCGTAAAAACGTAAACCACTAAGCCACCCAGGTTCCGAATTGTAGCAAAACGCAAAAATCAAAGTAAAATTCAACGAGGTTTAAACCAACAATATTAGTGACCTAACAATACCTGTTTACAAGTACACCTACAATCAGCAAATGTAACTGAAAACCATTTGCATTAATTGCCGAGCTGACCCACTTAGCTCCACCAATACATAAATGTTTGTTGAAATGAGTGTTATTGTCCTCTGCTTACGAAATCCATATTTACTTAGGTAGATATATGATTTTGTAAACAAAACTAGGTGCATAGTTTAAAAATAATCGATTTATTCTTGATGTAACTAACATTGATCTTCAAAGTGAATGGATGTATCATATGCTTGTGTTATGGGTGTTAGTCAAAGATATTAATACATAGAAATAGATACAGAATAAATTTAATAAACACCCAGACCCAGACATATTGACATCTATGTTCTTCACACAAATGCCTTGCCCCATTGGGAATCGAACCCAAGCCCCCCAGTTTGAACTCCTTGACCAACAAGTTGGTCATACAGGATATAA
Source organism: Lasaia peninsularis (assembly GCA_018236625.1). Lineage (NCBI taxonomy): Eukaryota > Metazoa > Arthropoda > Insecta > Lepidoptera > Riodinidae > Lasaia > Lasaia peninsularis. Next base: position 2,741 of record DVZL01002538.1, read on the forward strand.
ATATGTTTAAAATGAATTATTGTTAAATTATTACTCTATAATGCAAATCAAAATTTAATATTAGTACTTTACACGTGCCGATCAAATTCCAAGTTAAAATTACTCAAAAATCTTGAAGGTTATGAATCACAAATATTATCTATACATTTTTATATTCTTATATTATTCATAGAACTATGTACACATTACATAAACTATATTTATATGAGTCATATTATTATCAACTTACCTACAAAATATTTATCAGCCTGTCCAGAAATATCAATTGAAAACTATTGTTTTATTATATAAATTAATGATTAGATTATTCAACCCTGATATTGATTACGTTTTTATGGCTCAATATTGAAAATTTATTAATTAGTTCAAATAAGTACCCTATGTAAGTCGGATTCTTCATGAAAAGAAGAATACATAATTAAAAATATTTAGTGTAGAAGTTTTTTTCTTAAATATGTTACACTTGGCTACTATAAATACATAAATATTTCATCAAGAGTCGACAAACAATAAAATGCGTAGACAGGACTTCAAACTAGTTAAAAGTTGAATACTTTCTCCCTTCTCATTACATAAAAATATTATATTTTAAATGTTGGTTCAAATGCCCCCTGGCTGTCTTTCTAGGTAAACTATTTCTTTCGTCTTACTGGTGCTAAAGTAGCTTGTTAAATATATTATGTCATAGAGCAATTAATTGTTTATTCTAAAATTTCACTTCTGAATAAAAAATCAAGGAGAACCTCTACAAAGCATCAAATGACTGAATGTATTTAAATATTTTTAGTAATTTAATACTTTAAATTTCAGCTTTTCCAAAGATAAGTAATATGGTAAATTATTCTTATCAATTAAATGTTAGCTGAAATGTCAAACCTCTATAGTTACATAGGGGCTAACAAGGCACATTATCTATTAATTTGGCTACCAATAAGTGGTTAATTTGTGGTATTTTTCACTCACATAAACTACACAGTTCTTAACAATTTCTTTCTGATTTTGGCATCTCAATCAGTGAATTGAAAAAAGTAGAAATTGAATAATATAAACAAACTCACACTTAAATAAAAGACCAAGCAATGAAAAAAATTTTACCATTTACTTTCTTTTTACCTCATTTTCAGTTACTGACTACCAGTCAAATATTTTCTTTCTAAATTTAGTGGTAACTGCTATGATGTGGCAAACTAAACAGACTGCTTTATATTTTTAATATAATAAAATATTAAGTAGGTAGGTATGTTACTTATGTTGAAAAAGAAACAAATTAGGATTAAAAGGAGAACATTAAAATATTTAATTTTATTTTTTCATTCTAAGAAACATTATTAGTGTATCCTCATCCAGTAGGTAATTAGCAGGTGACTAAATATAATTAACTTCTTAGTACCTCAAGGGCAAAGTTATTAGCAAAATGTGAAGCACAGCTGTAGTATAATCAATTTGCTTATTAATTCTAATTGCTTAGCTTTACGAATGTGATCGTAAAATATTCTTGGCGCAATACAGAAAATTTGCGCTCTTAAATCATTACTTGGCTTTTGTTTAAACAACATATTAGTAAACATGGTTATTAATAAAAGTTAATATTTTGTTCTAATATTAAATACACTATAAAAATAATTTTATTTAAAAGACGAATAGATAGTAAAATGATATTTGAATTGCTTTCGATCGTCGTTATAGATTTGGACGTATGAGTAAAAATCGATATTTTCGACAAATCTAATGAACGTTCGCTAGTTTCCGTTTGGACTTCAAGATAAAATCTATAATTGATAAAATATTTCTAAAAGTTAACAAAACTCAAATTGTAAAAGGAAATAAAAAAATAACAAAATCCGCCAACCGGCTCACTCACCCATTGCAATTAAGTGCTCGCTGTCCGCTGCTCAAACCAACACCTTCGCTAAAAATAATTCTTATACTTCATCACAAATGACACAAAATTCAACACAGGCACTATTTTTTAAACTTTTGAGTTATAAACTTTACACAAAGTCCTTTTTATTTGGAAGAAACTGCAAAACACTCCCTGAACCCTCTTTCACAGCTGCAACTGTCACACGCCGCGCGTGCGTTCGGAAAACTCCACAAGTAACGTTTGAAAACGTAACCTTGATTGAAACATCAAAAATCTGTTTAGCTATAACATTTTATCTTATCAATTTAATTATTTTAAGTGCTTCATGGCCATAGTTACGTGCATTAAAATGTTTGTCTTAATTTATAAATATTTATATATTTACAAATCTTTAAATTTAAGAATATTTTTGTAGCGGTTTCTCTTGCATCAAAAGTAGGTAGGTACTAGTATCGCTTTCACAAGCTTTTGCTATAGTGAAATAAAATTTCATTCCGATTCGAAAATGCTGGAATAATTCTAGGTGCATATGTTTTTATATTGCCATTGGAGTGCAGTCAGTCATATTTAATAATATAGTTTTGCTACGACTTACTGGAACTATCTAAACCTAGTCTTTTAATGCGGACGTCATTACATTAAACCATTTTTCTGTTTTGTTTTGTAGGATAGTCAGGTAAGCTTCCTTATATAAGATTATTCGTGGATAACATTAGTTATCATAGCGTCTTTAACTGCATCTATCATGTAGAGTGCCTTGAGGGATAGTTCAATTTTTTTTTCATGGACAGCGAATTTGCATTTGACTCTCATGATAAAAGACAATCGTTGCCTTCAGACGCTATAGGTTTGTCATAGGTCCGTCGTAGATAATATCATATGGCGTATAGGTATATTATACAAGTCTACCGGCTACCTTATCCTTCGGTCATGATAGTGTCATTATGTCATTAGGAATAGGTACTTAAAGCATTACGTAATTTTTTGCTAAGTTTTAAATTTGAGCATCACGTCAAAACTCAAATCGACGCCAGTAACACTATACCTACGCATCGTTCTATTGGATGGTATTCGCATATTTCAGGCACAACACCGGAGATCTACAAATCTGCTTTGTTGGACTTTGTCCTTGCGTGGAGAGAAGTTGGCGAGTAATATAGGCTACTTTTTATCTAGATAAAAAAATGGGTTTCAGGACCCTAGAATGGGTTAAATTGGCGGGAAAATCAATCAACTATAACACGTTGTTACCATCTACATAGTATATCTTATATAATAATAATAAAAATATAATAGTATACCCATACTTTTCTGTTAATATAGTAGTATAACTTCTACAGAGGCACCAGATATAAGTCTTAGTTTGTTGCTATCATGCACCATGTTGGAATTGGAATAAGCCATGTCATATGGAACTATAAAAAGTACTATCAAAGTGAGAGTTCGACTCACGCGCACGAAAGGATCCGCCCAGTATCATTTTTTTTTATAAAACAGCAGCTAATTACGTTTTACCTAGTGTTTATCGCCTCTGTGGTGTAACGGTACAGGTGTCGCATGTTAAAACCGTTAGCTACGTTGGGTCCCGGGTTCAATTCCCAGGTCGGGCAATTTTTCTTAAATGTTTTTGAGATTTTTCTGAGTAAGAAGTGGGGATAGGCTTGTCGCCTATCACATCAGGGCCCTAGTACCTTGGCTAATCGTGGGTGTGTTCTAGTATATCTACTGGACTTATAGTCGTGGATATACTAGCACGCCTCTGCCTATCCCTTCGGGGATAAGCGTGAAGATACCTAGTGTTTATTTTGAAGTGAAGATAACTATTCTGAGAATATGCTAAGGGACTATTCGATGCTATTACTGCGATCTAAATATGGATAGTGACGTCTATTTCTCGTTAGTTGTATGGGAACTCCTTTAAATATTTACTTTCTGCTTTAGTACTTGTTGTTGTAAGGGCAACAGAAATATATATTCTATGGACATTTCAACTGTCTAGCGATCATGGTTCCAGCCTGATGACAGACAGATGTAAAACGGAATATTGGTAATAGGTTCCCGATTTTCCCTTTGGGTGTGGAAAAGGATTAAATAAAAAATATAATCATCATAAAATAAGTGCTTTATTAATAAAAAAATTTAAGGTATTAGGTACATAATTAAAAATTAAATTGTACGTGTTCTTTTGACAGAAAACAGATTAACACCTTTCCAAAAAGATACGGAAGCCTATATACAAACTGTTGAAGAAAAAGCTAATAATATACATGTTTATTTCACTAAGGATCAAACCCCTACAAAATAAGCTTTATTACCGGATCTGCATACCTTAAGATGAATCAAACTCTACTGGAGACCAATTTAATTGTATCTTCTACGTCAGTCAATTAAGAGTCACATCGAAGCTAACCACTATAGGGACCGGAACTAATTAGCTATTAATGTCAGGTGGTACGAAGTTCGTCGGATCAGCTAGTGAAAAATAAAAAATGGCCGCAAACCATCTAGACAAATTTAGATGCCAGTTTTTGGAACAATTATTATACTAATTGACGATCCTGTTATTAAAACATGTTTTACCTTGGATTTTTTTGCCAATTTCCTCAATAGGCAACTTTGGAGTGAACCTTATTAACAACCAACGTCTAAACGTTCGTTGCTAAAAAAAACGACAAAGAAAGTTTTGTTTTTTCAGGGTTTTATCTACTTGATTTTATCTCATTACTATCAGTTCAGTAGAAAATATATGATACAAAATCGAAGGTGGGGAGACTGGCTTACGCGCAACAAAGTAATTAGCGCCCTTTATGTGGGTTTTTTGCTTACGCAGACGCAAGTTACAGATGATTTTTTAACGCGTGAATTAATTAAGAAACAATTGCATTACGAGTAATATCACATATCTATCTATCTAATACCTTTAAACGAGAATTCTTGTATATATCAGCGATTTTGGAAACGGCTCAACGATTTTCTTGAAATTTTGTATTTAGGAGGCTGCTTCGGGTGCGATAAATCAATCTAGCTAGGTTATTTTCAGGTTTTAATTATTAATTGTGTTTTTATTGCATATAAACCTATATCATTATAATACGAAGTTAATTTCGCCAAACTTTACGAAGTTAGAATAGTTCAGTTAGGAAATCGGACGCCTAAAACGCAGGAAACCTGGGTTCGAATCTCAGTCGGATTATATATTTTATTATTTTTTCTTTTTTTTTGAGAAACTCTTTCTCAAATTTCCAAAGCAAATACAATTCAAAAAAACCAGATGTACCTACTAAAAAAAACACAGAGCAAAGCTCGGTCATCCAGGTACTTGTTGTTAAACAGATAAATTGGTCTCCAGATTGAAAAAAAAAAACTAGCAATATTAAAAAAGGCATAGAAACAATTATTAAAGACCTACACATCTAACAATTTGCAAACCAACGCTATGTACATTACAACCAAAGAAATAAATATTAGAACCTTATACTCTCTGTACAGTGTCGTAAAATACATATTTAAATATACTCTCCCGTATGTAACATACAATTTAGAATTTGCGATTCGTATTAATTAGAAGTTGTAGCTACTTTAAGTACTTGTGTAACTGATACATAGATTCTAGTGATCTTGCATTTAATGTACATTCATAGACAAACCAAGCTGCTTGACATTTCGTTAAGCGTTAATGTCCAAAATTGTCTATGGTAAGTTTTGGATCATAAGTGCAAGAAAAACGGTTGCAACGAGTGAGTTTAAGCTTGAGAAACCATTTCTCTCGTATAAAACCAAGGAGAACTCATTACTCAGCACATTTTCTAGTCAAAATTAATAAAGTCACTTGTACACTTTCTCTATATCTATTATTTTGAGTATTTCAGTATCGCTACTTTGAACATCTTCAGGGCCACACCACTTTACAAAACATTAACTAATTAACTTTATAATTTAGGATCACATTAATAGCATTATCATATGAACTTCTTAACTTACTACCGAAAATATTAAATATAATGTAAATGTACAAGGGACTTTTAATAATTTTAATTACTTAATAGTTTTAACAGCGTTAATAAGTGACAAACTTTAAGGGGCTTTCTTTCACGCAATATCTAGAACTATGAAAAAGTTCAAAAAACTTGAAAATATTACTTTTTGATAGAACTAACCTTTCGTAAACCTGAAAGTGATCTTAGAAACTGATATCTATTTGATACAAAAGATAGATAAGGAGACCTTTTTCAGTCGTTTTTTGCTAGCCGTATTGAAATAGATCGATCTGAATACATTGCTTTGTCATTTTTTATCTAAGTACAAAAACTAGCATGTATGGGGGCGGAGGAAATAAATGTATTGAATTAAAAAAAAGAGGACTGAGGAACATTTTCGACTTTACAAATTACAATTGCAAAGAGTTCACTTGTCATCGCCACCATAATTGAAAAAAGCCGTATAAACTTTTCCATAAAAATCCTGTTTTCAATTCAGTATCAAAAACACAAGTCAGCTGTCACTTTCACAAAATATTTTTATTTTTAGCAATTCAGTATTTATTACAATATATATCGCCATACATAATATGTTTCTGGAAGCTCAAACTCACTATGTGAACTCACAATTCTTAATTTTGGACAACTTTAAAGAAGCAATTATTAGATGCAATTGATACATTTTTGTACTACTTCTACCTCGGTATAGTTCAACATTATAATATTAAAAAGGTAAAATAATAACAGTATTGTGCACCTTAATTAGTTTTGTCTGATACTCAAATCTTGTATTAGTTATTGCGCTGATATAAAAAACTAGCAATTTTTCGCGACTTCACCCATATTTCTCTGAAATGTTCAACCCAAAACCCTCCCCACATTCAGTCCATTGATGGAAATCACACAAAAACCTATTCAAATTTTTTTGAGTTTGAGTTCTGACAGACAGACGTGGCGCTGGAAGTTTTATACATTCAAAAGTGTGAAATAACTAATCTATATCTAGAATATTAGAATCACAATTGATTTAGAATCTAGTCTATTTGCATTAAGATACATTATTACTTTTATTAGTCCTACTATTTTAATGTGTAAAAATAAATTATTTGATTGACTAACATATTGATAAGGATTTGTATACCGGGTTCACACATACGACAATATTTTATCTCTTTCATTAATCTAATTAACATGCAGTAATTATCTTGTGTGTACAGAAAGAGATAATATATCGCAGCGCAACAGTATTGTGTGTGAACGAACGGTGAGGTTAAATATTAATATATCTGAGCATTAACAATGATTGAACATGGTTTATTTTTGTATGAGTTAGGGCCTGTTTACACAAAGCCGAAAAATGTTCAAGCGCTTAAGTAATACATAACTAACGCCATTCTGCTTCGTATCCTAATACTTATTTTTGGTTATTAGGAGAAAGAGATGGAAGACGTAGAGAATAGGCATACTTTGTGCAACCAATTAGTTACAATGATTCTACAAATGAATGAAAAGGTCTGCAACTTGGAATGTCTTAATTTTAAGTCATGTTACTGATAGACCCAATTAAAATGCCTGTCTCTTTCCTTTTTATTTAATTAAAAGAAGATAGTAGAACTTAAAGAAAGTTTCAGAATGCGAAGCAAAATAGTATTGACGCAAGTTAACATAACTTGAGTGAGTTTTCGCAAGGAGTTACTACTTTTTTACTTACGCATTTACGTTTAGGCTACCAATAATATATTTTTCAATTTTTTGTTACCAATATATAAAATTTAAAAGTGATTGACTAATGTATCAATGACCAGGCAAAACCCTTAAGACTAGAAACTTAAAATTTCTTACTTCTTCTTATAACATAGAAACTCAATAGATAAGGATTTTTAAATATTCAGCTCCGAAAGAAGTAAAATAGGTGATAAAAGTTTGTATGAACTAAATAACTTCTAGGATTAATTTCAAATATTAAACGAGGGCAACATCTAATATTTAACATCTTAAAATGTCTCAAAAGAATAAATATATATAAGGTATTTTGGTTGTAGCAATTTACATTTGTACCCTGTATTTATTATTTCTTTATAAATGACTATTATAGCGTCTGCCACAATAACTCCTTCAAAGACGTGTTGTGATAAAAACAAGAGCTTTACTTTTTTAACGTTACAAATTATTTCAAACCAAGTCAAGAGTTATTTTATGTATCCGCTAGGGGCGCTGGCAGTAACATTTTGACAGTCTAGACGCAAACACGTTGCTGGAGTAAATACTTGCGAAAACTAACACCGACTTCAGTATAAAATTGAACTTATATTTCGATTTGACTTTAATGACTCCAGCATGAATGTTAATCTCGTTTGACGAGTCGAACTTGCTTGACAAAAATGTCAGGCAAATGCGCGTACTAGAGAAACATAATAATGAGTATGCACGACTCATACATTTTTGTCGATAACCAAGATGCGATTTCAATTTCGATTAAAAGATAGACCGTTTTTCTAAATGTCTGTATTCCTCTTTGGGCCTTAAGTAAATTCGTTTCTGTATTAAATCTGTGTATTTTATTCGCTAACATTCATATCACAAGCCGATAATTTAATTACTTCGAGGTAAGTTCAATTGGCGTGATATTTTATTTATGATCCATGTAATATGCGCAGGAGTCTGTATATAGGGTTGCCACCCGTTTGTTTTTAACCTAACATGTTTTGATTCAGTCGGCCATAAGTTTCTATCGTACTTATAGTACCTAGCAGGTTTAAACCTATATGGACTCTAGGTTAATTTTTTATGTTACTGGGCAGGAACTAAGCACTTAGCTTTCCAGTTCATAGTAATAGACAACCGTCGCCTAAAACATGTACAGCCTTAGATGGCACCAATCCGAGCGAGGTGCTATTTATACTCTATAGCCTACTGCTAAACTATGGCTCGACCACGATTAATCTTATACACGGCTTTTACACGACTAATCACTAAAAGTGGTGATTAGTAGTAAAAAAGCTGTTTAGGGTTCATGTTGTATGTATTATATCTATAATTTTCACGTATCTAAACACCTTCGGTTACATAGGATATCCTTTTGTGTGATTATATTTAAATGACATCGATTATACAAAATCAAAATGGCGTCTATACGGTGACAACTGCATTTTTATATTTTAATTTGATTTTCGTATTTTAGCAGATGACAACCCTATTCATATACCTCCAGCTGGTCGGCAAGCAGGTGAAGATACACGGAGGCAGTAGTGGTGAGCGTCGTGTGGTGTCGTGTGGTGTCGAGCTACTCTTCGTCGGAGTCGGGGTCGCTGGAGAACTCTGCGGTGTGCAACCGTGGGGGAAACGGTCCGCGAGTTTGTTGCCTGCACACAAATATTAACATTTGAATAGCTAAATTTTAAATATGGTCATCTCCATGAAAACTTGAAACGCGGATTTTTTATTTTAACAATCCAATTTTTTCAACCATCCAATTTTTATTGGATGGTTGAAAAAAATTGATTGGATTTTAATCCAAGTTGTTATTTATAGTACATATTTCACGCAAATTAAAATTTATTTACAATTTTGGACTTTAGTAATATATACAACGACTTAAAATCATCAAACTAAAAGAATATGGAGATGGCCACATTTGTAAATTAAAGACACGGTAATAAGAAAGCAAAATTTAAAAGTTGAGTTTTAGCATGTGAATAAGTGTAATATTTTTTAAATAAATATGAATATAATTGTAGTGTGGATGATGGCGTATTTACAATAGCTTATTGAACGCTGAACGGTTAGATATTAACGATCTATTATAATGGCATACATATTAAAATTAACCGAAGTAATAAGCTAACATATACCATCAAAATGTTTGCATCAGATTGCTACATCCAAATTAAATCACCTGCCTTTATATAAATTCTGTGCTAATTAATTAAATGACTCTCCGTCGGTATACCGAGAGAAATGAGACTAGTACTTTGTAAAGTGCTCGATTGTGTAAAGTGGTATTGTAATTAAAACAATAAAGTATTGTCAATTAATTTGTATAAACAATATAAAACGTATATGTGCGTGCGAACGTGCGTGTGTGAACGCAATGGTGCGTATGCGTGTGAGCGTGCGTGTGGGTGTGAGGGTGCGCGAGTGTGTCGTGCGTGTGTCGTGCGCGTGTCGTGCGTGTACTCACGCGAGGCGGCGGTAGTGGTTGAGCCACTCCTCGAGCATCTGCGCCTGCAGCAGAGGGCGCGCGTGCAGACGCTGCGCGGCGCACAGCGTGCCGCCTACCACGCGCGCCGCCGTCCACCGCCGCACCACCGCCTCCTCCTCCGCCATCTGCCACCACCACACCACATACAACACTACCGCCTCGGATTGACACCGCCCCGCTTTGCCGACTCCTATCGTCGTCGTTTTCCGTGCTACGCGCGGTCTAAGAAGCATCTATGGCTTCTACGGCCGACTGTTGTCTCTTACCATCAGGAAAACCGCCCGCTTTGCCATCGCACAACATTAAAAAATACTCAAGTTCGCTGATGATATAAATGAAAGAAAAAAATATATAATATATATTACTATTATCTTTAAATTGAAATGTTGTATACCCTTTTCAAGCCCCAAATAAACTAATCTAATACGTTAATACGTTTTATTTTTTCTTTAAACTATTTGATGTCATTTTAAAAATTATTTAAAGTAATTTTATTGTGACAGGCATATAATTTCTAGTTTTAAATGTTAATGTTTGGTCATCTTCTGAGAACATTAACTAGATTATTACAATTTTTAATTAAAGGTAAACTTCAGCCATTACAAATCTATAAGGTGTGTGAATATTCAACATTTTAGGATATATTTTTTCTTACCGCGCCCATCTCGAGCGTCACTAGATCATTAATGAAAAAATACTATTTGTATTCGACGAACACAATAGTTACCTCATCACAGGTGAGGAAGTGCACAGGCAGCAGTTTCCCGTCGGAGTCTGTCAAAGGAAGGTATGTGGTTTCTTCATTTTCTTCCTGCTGCTCTCTGAAATTCACATAGATGTTGTGCTTTTATCCAGGATAAGACAGGATATGATTGGTTGAGAATTGTATTCATCCACACACATCATAATTTCAAATTTGTATAATATTATGAACAATTGTATGAAAAATTCACTGAAATTAGCCACATTGAATTCACACTTGCATGTTTTTGGACATTATAAATGTTAATCTTCTAGTTATTTATATTTAACATAACAGAGCAAAACTTCACAAAATCATCACTTATCCTAAAGCACTGGTAAGCCCAGTATGATGAATAAGGAATATGCATGTTTTTTTCTATTTTTTAAACAATACTTCAAGTAATTATATAACTGAAAAAAATATATAACACCTTCAAAATAGTGATAAATAAGCTAAAAAAAAGTTATCCAAACTATAATCATTTTCGGATGATTTAAACACCGCCATTTTAGTTCGCTTATTTGTGACGTCACTGTTCACTGAGAGCAATAATTTGTCAATGAAGTGAATACTTAATTAATTTCACTATATATATATTATAAATATATTGTATTGTTCCAATGTGCCATATCTAGATCATATGCATATTCCCCATTATCATAAATTTTCACAACATGTTTGTTTTACAAGGGTTGTCTGGCAGAGATCGTTACTTAGCGATAAGACCGCCTTGGCGTACGAATTTAAATAAGCTTTTATATTAATGTTTAGGTGTTTCTATGTATTAGTATCATCGACTCACACTCATTATAAGCGTGTAAAATTTTAGCAGCAATTTAAAAAAAAACTGTCATAGTAAAAATCAAGACAGGCTTTTTTTGTTTGCGGGCAGTTTATCGCGCTTAGCTTCATGGCAGCCATAGTGCGTCTGCGACATGGATATTTACACCAGCAATCCCAGCTCCCTCCAGAAGGCCAGTAGTCCCTGCAAGTTACCTGTAATATCTCGCACAGTCCCCGGCCTTAAAGATAATATAATAAGACTGGCTTACCGACAAATGTAGTGTCGATGGGCGTAGGGCTCAATGGGCACGAGAGCTGAAAAGTGTCCGCGGGTGTAGCCCAGGCACAATGGGGACTTGGAACAGAACTCCGGCTCCCACAACAGCGGCAGGTAGATACCTGACACATGAAAAAAAAAAGTGAACTATACACAAAGGCGACTTTTTGACAAATTTACAATTTCTTCTATGCAATATTATTGTGAAGAGCGTAAAGTAATCAGATTTATTTCAAATTTAAAAATAAGTACTTTTAAAGTTGTAACTTAAGTCAAATCTTTTAAGTAAACACATAATATGTATGCGGTCACAGCTTTGTCAATCTTACGACAGATGTCGCCATATCTAATATTATTTTTTTACTAAAAATATCATAATAATCGCCTCTGTGGTGTAACGATACGGCTATCATCTGTCAAGACCGTTAGTCGCGTAAGGTCCCGAGTTCAATTCCCAGGTCGAGCAACTTTTCTTAAATGTTTTTCAGATTATTCTGAGTAATTACATTGCCCGGGATTGGAATGTGCCCGAAAGGCTTGCCACCTATCATATCATGGGCCCTCGTACTGCTTAAAAAAAGACCCCAACATTTTTTTATTGTCAATCTTTTAGAGCAACAAATGTATTGTAATCAACATGTATATAATATATATGAGTATTAGCGCCCCCCCCCCTATATACATAAAAACCTTCATCTTGAATCACTCCGTCTATTTAAGAAAACCGCATCAAAAT
>DVZL01002539.1:0-15316 GCA_018236625.1 Lasaia peninsularis
TCGATCCAGTAACACCCCCTGCTATTTATTTTTTCAATATTTTCAATGTACAGAATTGACCCTTCTACATATTTATTATATATATAGATAGATATAGATTAATTTGCAAATTTCACAAAAAAAGTTCGCAGAATTTTACAATTTAAAAAATTTTAAAAATTATTATATTTTTATTTTACTACAGACTTCTTCGTCTTTTACTTTAAAGAAACATGTTCTATATCAAATGGTATCGAGGTCGGCTACCTAATCTAGGAGATTTAACAAGGACACCTATTTCTAGATTTGACAAGGGCAACAATTTTTAACTGTTACCGACCTCAACAACTCAGCAGGGAAAGCAGACCTAACACTAGATTAGGTATATTACCTAATTCGAATAAACATATTTGAATTTCCTCACGATATTTTCTTTCTCCAACTATTAGACTATATTGTTTTGTCTAAACCACCTATACTATCCCATAATATAGAAAACCATCGTATTAGTCTCTCTCCCCCTCCTTATATTATGTAGCATGAGCCAGTAATTATATTGAGAAAAAAAAACATTCGAAATGAGAAATTCTGATAGTTTTATACCACTCAACATTGACAATTATTTGGAAGAATATTCCGATGGAATGCATGGCAATTATTGATTAATACAGTAATAATAGTAAAACTTTTACTTTTTCAGGTGTTAGTCCAGAACATCTCTCGGGCAAACGTGTCGGAGTGTACATTGGATCATGTTTCTCGGAAACAGAAAAAGCATGTTTTTATGTTGCTAGCAGCAGAACTGGTTTTGGAATAGCAGGGTTAGTATTTCATAAACCTAGCTTATTTGATCTATATACATAAAAATGAATGTTTATGTCATCGATGTAATCAAAAACGACTGAACCGATAATTATGAAAATTGATATTGGTATTAGGAAAATATGTATTTTTCACGGATAAGGTTTGTATGATATGCTCATCGATGTCACTCGCCACCAGGTGACGCTTGCGTTGTTGACGTAGCAACGCGCGCAGCTAGTTTTCTATATTTTTTAATCTTAACATTCGTTACATATCTTCTCGCCAGGTCTTTGTGATAAGTAGAGTATCGAGAGCCAAGTGTCACGATCTCTACAAACTTTTCCACATTAATTAATCTCTTTATGCAAACACATCTGCTACTTTCAGATAATACATGAGACATTTGATCGTGGATGTCAACCCAGGTCTCCATATTTTAAGATTAACTTAAAATCGCACTCGTAGTAATAGTAGTTTTTTTGGTAAATGCTATATAAAATTTCTGAATTCTTTAAGCCCAATCTCAACATAGCAGCTTTTTTTTCAAATAACATTGCTTATTATGTAAGTTATGATTGTAAAATTTGGCAGATTTTTCTTTCTATCAACTCTAACCGGTAGAGAACATCATTTTGTGACCTTAGCATTTTAAATCACAGTTTACATAAATTTTGACTTGATCCCTGAGGCAATCTTATATTACTTTTATTATTCTCATGCAAAATTTTTAATTCAACAGTTGTAGTAAAACCATGTTCGCAAACCGTATATCGTATTGGCTGAACACGAAAGGCCCTTCATTGTCTATTGACAACGCTTGCTGTAGTTCCATTACCGCACTGGAGGTAGCGTATAAAGATATTTTACATGGAGCGTGTGAAGCGGCCATTGTTGGTGGAACAAATATATGCCTTCATCCACAGTCTTCTATTCACTTCGGAAGGTAAGCATGACTGCTACAGTTACGTTCGTTCGCGTAGTTATTTCGTAATTACGTTACAAAAAATAGTATTTCTATAGCAACACAAAAACAATGGAACCACCTTACTTTTCCTACGGAAGCCCCTTAAGTAGATAAATATAATAAGATAAAAAGTAACCAAAACCCCAGTCTTAAATAACCTATACGTTCAAAGGTCTTTGTACGTTCCGGGTTTCAACTTATGCTGGGAAAACATTCCAAAAAAATGTTCTGCTGCTAGGTTGTAGTCGCTTAGTTGTATTTTTTATTAAATATCTTTAAAATACAGAATTCTCTCTGCTATTATATGAAAAGATATAGGATTAGGAATGTATATAATATTGCGTTATAAAAAATATTAAAAATTGAGCAAACTGGTTTCTGCTGTCCATAAGATGTTTTCTTAGGTATTAACTAATATATCTACATTTGATTAAAAAGTAGCTTTTGTTTGTGTAATAAAGTAATAAAAATATTAAGTTGCATGTGGTACCACACTATCATATAAGACGCGCTATGATATAAGATTCAGTAGTTCACAAAATCTTATGCACCAGATCTACAAAACAAAATTCTTTGTGTGTACTATGTATTTCTAATTAATTATTCTCGAACAAATAATTTCGTCTGTTTATATCCAAAATGTCATTTCTATCCTGCATAAAATTTACCGAGCATTATTTAAATCATGAATTTAAAAATTTGTGTATACATATAATCGGAAAAATAAATACTTACAGAATTATGAAACTGAGTATGGACGGTAAAACAAGATCATTTGACAGTAACGCAGCAGGATTCAACAGATCTGATGCTATTAATGTTTTGTTCTTGCAAAAGGCCCAAGATGCTCTTCGGTATGTTATATTTTTAAATTATATTTAAAAAAAAATTCAAAATAATATGAATAACTCAAAATAACTTTGAATTTTTTTTTAGCATTTATGCAGACATAGTTCATGTAAAGAATGAACATTCTGTGATATTTAAGGAAAATAACACTCCTAAATATGGATTTTACCGTAACTCGGAAGAAGTGGCAAAATTTCTTAAAAAGTTTTATAAAGAGGCTCAAGTAATTCCAGAAGAAGTTCAGTACGTGGAAGCTTTTGGATCAGGTATTTTTCAAAACTGGTTCAAATGGCTATAAATGGCATGCAATACATATATTTTGTTAAAATTAAAATAAGAAATTTCATAAATTCATTTTCTTTTTACACAGCTGTACTCGAAGCAGATAAAGCTGAACTAGAAGCACTTGATAAAGTTTTTTGCGCCAATAGAAAGAAACCACTACTAGTGGGAAGTGTGACGTCGAATATTGGTTATGGAGAAGCAGCTTCGGGAATAAGCGCTGTTACAAAGGTGAGGGATACGTTTGTTCACTCAGAAGTGCATAATGTAAGGAGATATTCATCTAATATTTCTAGAGAACCTTCGAGAATTATCATCTAAAATTAGCACGGGTAAAAGAATTTACCATCGTCACAAAGATTGCATGCAGTAATAAAAAGTAATCGATGGACACGGTAAAAGTTGCCTGTTTCTCTGTCATTTCAATGGTCACCACGTGGCTCTTTATTTTTCAATTTTAAATATTTAGTCAACTTTATTTTATGTTTTTTCATATTATAATTTGTTAATTTTAGGTTATCCTGGGGTATCATAACCAGAAGCTAGCGGCAAATCTCCATTGTGATTCCCCGCGACAGGATGTTGAGGCATTGCGGGAAAATAGAATACAAATTGTAACAGATAATCAAAATTTTGATGGATCTTACGCAGCAGTTAATAGTCTATCTGTAACTGGTACTAATGCACATGTTCTTCTGAAAAACCAAAATAAGCCTAAGGTATTAAATGAAACAATTCTCAGTATTATATCATCGACTATTATGAGTTAAATATTAACGAAAAAAATATTTTTAGGACCCCTCTCGCTATCAATCATCAATACCGCGTCTAGTTTTAATATCAGCTAGACAACATTCGGATGTACAAACTGTTTTTGATGATCTCAAAAGTCGGCCAATTGATCCTGAAGAGCTTGCTTTACTAAATAATATTCATGAAACTAGAATATTTGGACATCTCGGAAGAGGTTATACAATTTTAGGTAATTTTTTTTAAATATAAAAAACTTTATTATTAGGAATAACTTTTACTAAAACATATGTTTGTAACAAATGAACTAAGTACAACAAATAAATCTGTAACTGTAAAGTTAATGAACCCTCATTATTGTAATAAACCAATTTGAATACAATATAAATGTGTACATAAATTTAATATAATTTGTGATCCTTACTTCAATATGTTAAGTGTTGCTAGCTTTTCGCCCGCGGCTTCGCCCACGTAAATTATTTTAATAACACAGACAACTTTCAAAGAACAGACATTTTTCTGACTAATAATACTTATTGCGTAAAAACATACCCTCTTTTCAATGTATTCGGTTAAAAAATAGTTCATGTCCTTTCTCAAGGTCAACTCTATCTCTGTACCAAATTTTATCAAAATCCATTCAATGGTTTAGGCGTGAAAGCGTTACAGATAGATGACACACAGACAGAGTTACTTTCGCATTTATAATATTATAAGGGATTATAATAATTGTATATAACATAATACTTTATAAAGTAAAGGTAATAATATCAAATAACATGATTTGCATCAAAGTATACTAACTTTCAGATACCTCTGAAGACAAAAATAGTACAGTGAGTTTAGCTGAAGCAATAACCTATTTTGATGAGGTGAAACGACCATTGTGGTTTGTGTATAGCGGGATGGGTTCCCAGTGGGCTGGTATGGGTGAACAATTGATGAAGATACCTATATTCGCGGCTGCTATTGAAAGGTAAGATAAAACCGCCCATTCCTTCCACAAAAGCGTCAATGCTCGCCATTGTCGTGTTCTGGTTTGGAGGGTAGGGTAGCTGGTAAACTTATTCATGCAAGAGGCTTACGATCCCAGCCTCGGGTTGGCAACGCACTATTTCCACCTTTGGTGTCTATAGGCGACGTGTATTTCTTACCTTCAGGAAATCCGTCTGCTTGTTTGCAATATCATAAAAAACCGTATTCGTTTGTATAGTGTTCTCCTTAATAATTAATTCCTAAACGTAATATGTAATGTATAATAATTAGTAAATTTGAAACAATAACAAAAAAGTAATTTAAATACGTAACCACTACATACTTTTGTTAGAAAATGAATTTTCTGATCAGTTATTTATTGACTGGTTTAACATCTCAATTATAAAAACAAAATGATGAATATTTCACACACGTCTCCGTCTATAATTTTACAAAGCTGTATTTAATTAAAACGTTGCGTAGATTTATTAATTAACTAGTTGTTGCCCGGAACTTGTCTGCGTGCATCTCAACACAACTTATGTACCTAATGCTAATGTCGCATACAAAACCACGTGCAAAGTCCAAAAAAAAATCATTAAAATGTTTGGCAAAAAATACTTGGCAAAGTTTAATTTTTAAATTTATTCACTCTCCTATGGAAAACTCTTAAGTAAATGTGATAAAAAGGAGACAATAACCAAAAAAAAATGTTTTCTGCCGCCCATTTTTAGTCGTCTGGATGGATTTCCTTCAACGTTCGGACAACGAACTTCACTCTTTTACAGTTTTATTATATAGATATATTAGATAACTAACAATTCAAATAATGAACAGATGCCGTAAGGTCTTAGAGCCACTGGGAGTCGACATCGTGCATATAATAACATCCACAGATAAAACTTTGTTCGACAATGTCCTAAATTCTTTTGTTGGAATCGCTGCCGTTCAAATAGGACTCACAGATATACTATACGCTCTGAACATACATCCTGATAAAATTATAGGTAAGTTCTCTAAAAGTATCTAATAGATCTGATCTCTTGGAAGTTCTGTTTTAGTATTTGTTGTTACAGCGGCAATAGAAATTACCATTTGTGAAAATTTCAATTATTTAGTTATCTAGGTTCATTAAATACAAAAAATCTATCATATTATAAACATTTTCTCGGCTAACATAATATGTATATTTCATTTAATTATTTATATTTATTAAATGAAATCAAATAAACATTTTCTTTGATAATATGATATATTTCATTTAATAATGAATAAATAATTAATTGAAATATGTTAGCCAAGAAAATGTTTATATGACAAAAACATTTTTTCTTATTTAATTTCTATTATTACACAATCATTTTCCAAATCAAATTACTCACTTTTACCCAATATACAACAATTTTCTCCACAACTTTTTTCAACATCCTTGTTACTACTGATTATTCTCCACAATTTATTTTCACTATATTTATATACATTCTAAACTTTATTTCATTTATTATTTATTTGATTTGATTATTTATAACGGATTAAAAAAGCCCAAAAAAAATTATTTCCTACATACGCGATTTGTTGACGATAGCTGTTTTCAAAATTCATAAATAATATACTGATACATGAGTGTGTTATTTATTTATGTTAAAAATATATTATGTACGAGTGATTTTTACAATGTTGTCTAAACTGTTTTAGGTCACAGTGTGGGTGAACTTGGCTGTGCTTACGCAGACGGATGTTTCACCGCTGAAGAAATGGTACTATCTGCTTACAGTCGAGGTCTCGTATCGATACAAACTCCTTTCATTCAGGGATCTATGGCTGCTGTAGGACTCGGTTATCAAGAGGTATTTAATTTAGTGTAATTAGTTGACAATTATAACATTTTAACGACGACTCCAATTTTATCCCAACGATCCTTATGGGAGTGAAAGTTGGGTATATAATAGCTTGAACATGAATGCGGTCAAATGCGTGCAGTCCGCAATGTTTGTGGAGTAACGCTCGTGAAATGCATCCGTTATAGTGACATCAGAGAAAAAGCGGGATTAAAAGAAAGTATCTATATAAAAATGAGATAGGGCGTGCTTCGATGATTCGATCAAAGAATGAAAGATGAAAGATTGATACAACAGATATACAATGCGATTGTAGATGACTGTGGGTACCTCGAGAAGATTAAGGTTGAAATTGCACGATCAAATTAAAAAATGTAATAATAATTTATTCGAAGTGAGTATTATCATACACATTTTTCGAAAGTCTAGAAATAAAATAAAAATATTCAATAAATTAATTACAAAGATTAACATTACTTAAGACATACTTCATAAAATAATCAAAATCAGTACAAGATATATTTATAATTGATCACTAAGTAAATTATAATAGAAAACAAAATATGATTTGTCACATTATTTGATAACAAAAGGGTTTTATTAATTTTAAAATAAAGGTCATAGCACTTATAACTGTGCTAAGGTGCTAAAAACTAATTTATTATAATTAAAAGATTTTTTCACGCTCCAAAAGTTACTTTTAAGTTGATACTTATTTATTTAAAAAAATAGAAAATCTATGTATAAAGAAATTAAATAGTATATATAATCTTTACACACACACATATAATTATTACATTATTATCTGAAGTGGTGTGTCTATAGTCTCCGAAACCAAGTATGAAGGACTACCTGCCTACGCCACTTCGGACTTGGGCCCAGTGATGGATTTACCCTAGGATGGCACGATTTGGAGGGCGGCAAAATTTTCAAAACGTTAACATTTCAGTGCTGATTTTTTTTAATCACCTCTGATGTTTCTGTTTAATAAGTCTATTTAAATAAAAAACTGTTAGGGCCGAAGCTATGTATGTATGTTAATTTTAACACATAATATAAAGATAAAAATATTTTCCAGGTTTCAAATCTGTGTCCGCCAGAAATTGAAGTTGCTTGTCATAATGGTCCTGACTCAAGTACTATATCCGGGCCTGCAGATGTTATGAAAGAATTTGTTGCCTTTTTGACTAGAAAAAATATATTTGCTAAGGAAGTACCTTGCTCCAATATAGCATACCATTCGAGATATATTGCCGAAGCAGGTACGTTACAAGAATACGGTTTTATGTTCACAGAGTTAAAATTAATCGCGTGTATAACAAAAAAAATATGGCCTAATGGTACGCACTTTAGACTACTATTTCGGCAGTCTAGGTTCGAACCCGGTCATGTACCAATAAGTTTTTTACTTAAGTACATTCTCTGAAAGTTCTTACGGTGAAAAAACATCGTGAGTAAATTTTATCACCATGTTTTCCTATGCCTGTGCCCGATACGGCGACGGACTTGCCACCTGTCACATCACGGGACCAATGGGTGAATATGTACCACTGCCTACTCTTTCGATATGGGGGTGTAGATATTTTTAAACGATTTATTTTATTCTAAAGTACCTTCACGCCTATTATCCCAGAAGGGGTAGATAGAAGTGCACTAGTATATCCACGACTCGTAAGTCCAGTAGATATACTAGAACACCCACGATTAGCCAAGGTACTAGGGCCCATGATGTGATTGGTGGTAAGCCTATCGCCACTTTTTGCAATTACGGGCTATGTAATGCTTACTCAGAAGAATCTGAAAAACATTAAAGAAAATTTACTCCACCTGGGAATTGAATCCGGGACCTTACGCGGCAAACGGTCTTAACAGGCGATAGCCGTACCGTTACACCATAAAGGCGATTATTTTTATTCTATTTAAAAAATGGTCAACACTTAACGTTCGTAGTTAAACGAACATGTTAAATAAGCTTGTAAATTAATTGCCTTTTATTTTTAATCAAAATTTAACTGTTTTGTTTGTTTTTAATACATTAGATTTTTTTCCGACTTATGTAACTTTTTGCGTAAAAATATACCCTCTTTAAGCTATCATACTGTAAAGTTTCATCCAAATCCGTTCTGTAGTTTTTTCGTGAAAGCGTAACAAATATCCACACATATATCTATTCGTACTTACTAACTTTCGCGTTTATAATATTAGTAGGATTGTGTGATTATTTCTTGCTTTTAAACATGTCGATATATCACATTTCGATTTCAATTTAATTAAATTCACAGGTTATTATTACAGTATTATTTACAAAATTATTTCCTACTATATAAACTACAGGTCCTGGACTACTTAAATATTTAAGCCAAGTTATCAAAACTCCGAAAGCTCGAAGTGAACGTTGGGTTTCAACATCTGTGCCACAGGAAAGGTGGAGTGAGGATGCAGCTAAATATTCTTCAGCTGAATATCATACTAACAACCTATTGGTAGGTTTCTTAATAACTGTTTTTTTTATTTTATTTTATGAATAAGACAGGGGACAGGCACACGAGTCTCCTGATGGTAGGAGACAACCGTAGCCTACAGGCACTGTAGTAAAAGTAATAAGTATAAATAATATATAATAAGTGTATAAATGTTATAGGTGCGTAGTCATGTGGTCGGTCTCCGAGAATTTCATTATGGCGACAGGAATAGGTATGGCGGTGGTTCCCTAGCCGGGCGAGTTGCTGCACAGAACTCTTCCATCAGTGCTCATGTTGAAAATGTGCCATTTAACCTATGCTCGCCTCTTACAAGCTACGGGGTAGGGAGTCTTTTCTACAGAGGAGACCCGGATCAAGACGGGGAAAACAAGAAATTAAAGAAAATTAACATTTCAATATAGCCTAACCTTACGCCCATCTGTTGCCATTACAAAATGATTTAAAATGAGAGAATCAAAGTCACCAAACAATTAATTTATGATATTTAATTTTTTTTTCACTTTTTTCTATAGAGCCCCGTACTATTTGACGAAACATCAAGACTTATTCCTGCAAATGCGTTGGTCATTGAGATAGCTCCGCATGGACTACTGCAGGCTATTCTGAAACGATCGTTGCCATCTTCTTGTTACCATGTACCTTTGACAAGACGTGGTCATCCAGACGGCGTTCGATTCTTACTAGAAGCTATTGGAAAGTAAGTAATAACACATGGATTTTTCCTTACATAATAATCACTGTACGTCATTTTTTTATTTATTTATTATAAGCATTTATTGACCGCTTCGTTGGTCGAGTGACTAGCGTATACGCCTAACCGCATCAATTAACCGCGAGGATCGGGTTCGATCCCCGACGGTGACGGACATTTGTGTGATGAACATAAATGTTTGTTTACCGGGTCTAGGTATTCAATAAATTTATTCTTTTATCTATTTAAGTATTTCTATGTATTACTATCGTTGTCTAACACCCATAACACAATTATATAATTTGCTTACACCGCAAAGGTTAGATCAATTTGTGTCATTTGTATAGTAATATTTATGTATTTATTTATTAAAAAAAAATAAAAAAAAGAAACGAAAAAAGAATTTATCCAGTCATATTTATTATTATTATTTAATTATTTTATATATTTTTAACATACCCTCTTTTTAATGTAGTTATTTAAAAAGTAGGTATCCTATGTGTTACTGTAGTTGCACCTGTCCAATAGCTTTTTCGCGAAAGAGTAACAAACATCAACACATTCATCCATATTTAAAAACTTTTGCGTCAATAATATTATTTATTTAATCCTTTATTGTACACAGAACAACATAACAAAACAATCACTTAAAGATGTTATAGTACAAAGGGCGAGCTTATCTCCTACGAAAGAGATTTCTGCCAGCTGACCCGTAAAAAATAAACTTTAAAAACACAGAAAAACGTAAAATAGGTTTCTCTCCCTCTGTATGTCAATGACGACTAAATGTATGTAGTCTGAGTGACACACTACAACATGAAAGCATACATTTTTTTCCGTTATTTATACTAAAATGATGAATATATTATTTATATGATATGATAATAAATTTGATAATCACAGAACATTTTTCTTACATTCTTCGTATTTTTTTACTGTTTGAGTAGATACTTTGTTATTAATTCCAAATCTCAAGAAAAAATATTGAAATTTTATAACTTTTTCAGGCTTTACATGCAAGGCTGCTTACCAAAGATAAAGGCTTTATATCCGAAATATATGACTTCCCGGTGTCAACTGGAACACCTATGCTGTCGCATTTAGTCCGTTGGGCCCATCATGAAAAATGGTAATCATTTAACATATTTGTATAAATTTAAATAAAAATCGATCGCTAAGCGCAAAACTTGAGAACGACTAAACATTCGCTAATTTGTTTTTTAACATACCTTACTAGGATGGATCTTGGAAAGAAAAATATAAAAAATTGCATGGAAAAATTCTAAAAACACTTAGGTATATTCCTATACAAAGTATTCGTAATGATACTTAAAAGTTTAAGTGTTAGTGCCCCCTGCACTAACACTTAATCTTTTAAGTATTAGTCGTAGTCGTAGTAGTTAGTCGAAATCGAAATGACACTTTTCACTGCCAGATATCACATCTCCACTGATGCACATTATTAAACGTTTTATGATAAAAACTCCACTATTTTTACAAATAAAACACCAATAAAAACACCATTTTTGAAAAATAATATCTAACGGTGATCCGCTCCATTCCGCGTTCCCACCAAAAAACCACTTTTTTTTGTAATTACAGACTTTCAACGGATCTAATACACTGACCACAGGACAGCGACAACCCCTTCTATACTATCTCTTATTATCAGAAGAGCCGTCTACTTATTCAATTTTTGATCCTATTCATTGTAATAAACAATAGACCTTCAAAATGTGGTATCGGAAATTTAAACAAACATTATAGGGGTCCATTATTGCCAATGACCTACGGAACTCTAAACTCCCAGCACATCCAAATAGCTACGTCAATATTACAAGTCAGATTTATTTTCCATCTCAGTACTATAGATAAGAAATGCAAAAAATAATTCAAGCAAGAACCAAACTTAATTCCACTCTACACGATCTATAATACAACGAGTTTCCCTTGAATGCATTATGACCATCAGCTTCATACTCGCTTTAGAGGTATTAAAATTATGTTTAGAATATAATACTCGGGATAAAGCTATCTGTATACTGTGTAAAGCTATTTAATGTATTCTGTGTTATCTTTAAGACATATTACAAGATTATTGCCTATAGCACCTTAAGCAAGTAGCTTTTGACGTGAAACGTTTTAAAAATCGATTCTATATGTATATCTGCATCGGGTACCAAAACCGGACCGTAACTAATTGGTCTATATCGTCAAACCTTAATAACTACAAAACGATTCTTCGATACATGAATTTAGTGTCAATATTTAGCGTATATAGTCAGCTCGCTGCTAAGACATTGGATTTGCATCGGAGCATTTGCATTTCTTTCAATATTTAACACTAATAGCGACGCGCTGATATAAACGATGATTATAAACGGAATGCTGGACCAAAACAACTAGTTGCCTAATTTTAAAATTAAATATCATCACGCCCAATAGGCAGAGGCATATATACTTATGCACCCACGATTAGCCGACGATATTACGTCCCACAGGTGGTGAGTCCGTCGCCAAATCGGGCACAAATCTAATATCAGGCAATGTTATGTTTATCAGATAGTTTGAAAAAACTCATATAAGAATTTACCTACACGGGAATAGATCCCAGTACTTCGTACGTCAAAGTCGGACACCGAATACCCTTGGCCATACAGCACAATTATTTTTGAAAAACCGATTCAACAATACTTAAGATGGCGTAACTCATTAGCTTTTTTTACAAAATGGCGTCTAGTGGCCGTTATTTTGAATTTGGTTTATTGTTTTTAAATGTTAATATAAATTGATTGACGTACACATTTAATCAAACCATCGATCTCAAAGCGTCTGAAAGATATATATCAACTGGCAAAATATATTATATAGTTCGGTTACGGGGGACATTAGTCCTTACTCCTTATTACAACCATTTTTCTTATTACAACCACACTTAGTTAGGTAATGGATCCCTTAAAATTTTATAAAATAATAGGCATTTTTTGATTAAAAAAAACTTTGACCTAATTGCCATAAAACTGAAACGGAATCTCTGATATTTGAACCATCTTACAAAAGAGGATTCATCAAAAACAATTACAAATAACTGACTAATAGCGTAGTAATCATACAGTCGAATTAAAAACTCCATTATGAATTCGGTTACAAAGAAAAATTCAAAGTTTGTATCTTGTAGATTAAAATTCACAGATATTATAATCCTAAGTATACGAACGTGAGAACTTTAAGCCTGGAATAAACAGGAGCTTTATTGAAAGTTATAGCTTCAGGTAATGTATTCACTTATGGCATAAATAAAGTGACCATATTTATCGGCTCAGAGCGGTACTTTTGTTTATTTTTTCGTGAAATAACTAGTACGATGAATATGGTCAGTACATACCAAAATACTATATACTATTTACTATATCATTGTGCAAATTAAAAAGAGTACTTATATTACAATAAGTACTGTAAAATGTATATTTATTTGCCAATTATATTATGGCTTATATATACACAGTCGCATATAATACAAAACACTTGCTCTGCAAATATAGCACCTGTTACTGTGACAGATGGGAAACCATTTGTAAATTAGCAAAATTTTATAAAAACGGGGTATTTTATAACCCAGTGCTGTCTTTGGGTAAATCGGGACAAAAAACAGCAAAACGGGACAGTCCCGTTTGAAACTAGAGGTCTGGTCACTTTAGGGATAAAATATTAAAAAGCAGTAACTAATAAGGAATATGACGAGATTTACGAGTGTAGAAGGATCTTAACCTGTATGAAAAGATATATCCATAAAGCTAATTTTATATCTCGATGCTTGGAGAAAACAACGGAGGAGGCTATGAATACTACTGTATTTATTAGGTTTTTTACCTCAGACCTGGGTGAACTGATTTTGATAATTCTTTTTCCATTGGATAGTTTGTGCTTTCTATATAGTCCCATTTCTATTCGATTCAGTTTAGACACAACAAAATGAAGTTGAAGTAGATTTTTTGTAGTTTTTTGATCGTAAGGATGAAATATATTTGTATTTCGTAAAAGTAAGAAGAGCTAAAGTTTGTAAGTATAGATGAATATTGGATGTATGTATGAATATTTGTTACTCTTTCACAAGGAAACCACTGGATGAAACACAAGATTTGGCTGAAATTTTGCTGTAAGATATCTTATACATGAGAATAACACATAGGCTACTTTTTAACCGACTAAATTAAAAAGAGGGTATGTTTTTACGCCATATGTATTATAAGTTGGATAAAATTCTGCTGCTAGTCTTACACAAAGTATTTGTTATTGATCATACAAGTGATGGTAGAAGTTTACTAACTAATTCGATTGACTAAATAAGTTGGACAATCTAGTAATCTAGTTTTAGGAATACCCCCTAATCGGCGATAGAATCGTCACATGCACACCATAGATATGACTTACGCTAAAGTTGTAGATATGTATAATATGACGTCATCATATAAGTACGTAAGCTACCTCACCTTTCGGTATCTAACATAGAATTATGCGACACTCATAGGAATCATCAGTGCTTTTCATAATAGTCTAATTATTTAAAATGTTTTAAAAAGTCGCGTAGGTTTTAATAAATAATAAATAAATATTACTGGAAAAATTACACAAATGGATCTAATCCTAAAGTAAGCAAATTTAATGCTTGTTATGGGTGTTAGACAAAGATACTAATACATAGCAATACTTAAATAGATACAAGAATAAATTTAATAAACACCCAGACCTGGAAATACAAACATCTATGTTCATCACACGAACGTCTGTCCGTTCGGGAATCGAACCTGAGCCTCGCGGTTAAGCGTGTACGCTAGCCGCTCGACCAACTAGGCGATCAATATCAGATAACTGCAAGTAAAAGTCCTGTCAAAATCAGTCCAGCCGTCCTTGACATTTGCAGGAACAAAGAGGTGAACAGACAAAAATTGTAAAAAATATTATGTATTTTGGTATATGTATATACATTTAGTCGAAAACTTTTACTCTAATATTACAAACAGACACTTAAATTTTATTTATTTGTATAGAGTTACCTAATTATGCCAAGAGCTTTTAGATTAATAATTAATTTTCAAATTGATTATTATTTTAAATTAACCAGATATTGCCTCGTGACAGACAGACAGATGGAATGCGGAGTGTTTGTAGGGCTCCATTTTGAGCCTTTGGGAACGGAACACTGAAAAATAATACAAATATTTTTCAATTTATAGAACTTTGTATATCACAATACAATGGAAAACATCCAATTTTGTCCGTAAATTGACTCAGTATAATTCAAAAATGCATTCTGACTGTCGTAACGTGTTGTTCAATCACTAAAAGAAGCTTGTTTAATGGATTTCTGCCATTACTGAGCAAATAATCATACTGGACTTATTACACCATGCTCATATTAAAATTGAGAAAGCGGATGGTTTGAAAGTAAAAAAATAATCTTCAAACTCATATCCCCGAAAGGGCAGCACAAGTACATGTGCAACCACGATTAGCCGACGATATTAGGTAGCATTTTTTTAAACTTTTGTCTGTATGTCTGTTTTTTCTCACTAATCTCTGAAACGGATGGACTGATTTTGACGGGACTTTCACTGGGAGATAGCTAATAATAATAATAATAATAAACTCTTTATTGTACAACTATTACATACAAGTTTCACACAGTATAACATAGACATAA
>DVZL01002540.1:0-15316 GCA_018236625.1 Lasaia peninsularis
ACAATAGACCCTGTGCTTGCCTCTTACGAGCTGCCTGGGTGGAAGGCAGTTGGCCTATTCTACAACGGAACCCGGACTAACACGGGGAAAAATACTATAACTAAAATATTCTCTGAAAGACTAAAGTTGCTCCATTCATCCACGAAACCGTAAACTTTGCAAAAGAGAAAATGGAAAAAAATGTATACATTAAAAATTAAAGAATCAGATAAGGCATTGCGATCGTTTTAGTAGTATTATGATTCACAAAAATAATGTCAAGTCATAAAATGTAGCGCCTGAAAAAAACTAATTGCAAAATTATTTTTCAATCGGCATTGCTCATTAAAACATAAAGTTTCGGTATTTAAGTTCATTTCATCGTCGACGCTTATTGGAATTCTTTACTTTTAATTTAAAAATTTATCGTTTTAATTTAAAAATAGTAAAATTTCCACACTACAGTTTACTTGATACATATTACATTTGAATATTGAGAGAAAATTAATACAATTATTGGTATCAGTACAGAATATTACTAAAATTTTTTTCATAACAATTTCTAAAATACTAGCTTTCCACCCGTGGCTTTACCCGCGTGAATTATTTCACTAACACACAACTTTCAAAAGGGCAGATTTTTCCGCCTTATAGTACTTATTGCGTAAAAACATACCCTCTTTTTAATGTAGTCTGTTAAAAAGATGCCTATATCCTTTCTACAGACAGACAGACAGAGTTACTTTCGCATTTATAAAATTAGTACGGATAATATGTGGTATTCAGGGAAATTACAATTTCAACCCAACAGCGAGCTTTAATTTTTAGACTACGGTATTCCAGTGTGTGTAGTGCTACGAGATTTACAATGTATTTTTTATTAAGCCAACGAGATATCAGGCAACGACTTTTTGATTACAATTTCGTTCCGAATTAATTTTAAAGAATTAAAGTTTTATTTTCCAATCGTATTAATTTAGGTACACGATGCAGTTTTTTTGAGAGGGACTTTTTTATTTTTTGTCGGATTTGCTACGCCTTTTAATCTTTAGATGTAGCAACTGTGCTACGGAAAGAGGAGTTTCATATTTTTTCCATAGGTTAATCCTTAAAACTTATTTATACGTACGCGCTTAATAATTAGGTTTTTATATTTCTCATTGTTCTTTTATTTTTCTCACCGTGTTAGTTTATTATTAATTTCGAATTATTATTAGTTTTTGTTTGCAGGTTTCTGCTTATATATTTCATATCATATCATTATTATCATTTTATTTTATCATATAAAAGCAAAAACTAAAGACAATGTTTTATTATAAAATGAATTATTTATTATTTAAATTATTAAAGTTAAATTATTTTGTTAGGAGTAAAAATTTTGAATTATAAAGAGATACTTTCATCTCGCCATTACGTAAGAGTGCAGTTCAAAAACAGTGACCTCTAAGTTTTAAGTTTTAATTTTTGTCAATAATTTTGGTGCTCTTTAGTCGAGAAGTTAGCGTTTAAACGTCTAACACAATCGACTAACCGCGAGGCTTGGGTTCGATTTCCGATCTTTGTATTTCCGGATTTGGTTATTTATTCTGGTATCTATTGAAGTATACGTATTAGTATTGTTGGAATTCATAGCACGAGCATATATTTTGGTTACTTTGGTGTTAGATCAATAATTTGCTTAATTTATCCGGGGTTATTTGTTTATGTATTTTAATACCTTGCTAAAAATTTTTCGTCGATTCTCTTTAAAATAAAACTTTTAGTCGAAATCAACCATCAAGTGCGTGGATTACGAAACGTATATCAGATAAGACAAAAGATATACCTATTCTATCAAAAATGAGATATGTCAGTATAATCAAAGATAACACAAACATACACACTATCTCAGTTACTCTGTTCAACTTGTTTTATGAAATAACGTTTTTTTACAATGGTTAAAGAAAACCTTAATTTTTCAAAAGTGAAGTGAACAGTGAAGTGACATTCCGTGAATTTGCAAGTGTAATTTCACAGGAGCGTCGATTTTTCGAAATTCAAACACTTTTTCACCAGAGTGAAAATTACTGTTTGACAATGGCGCCTTTGTACGGTTCACCAAATTACGATTTCCTCGATTTCAATTCACACGAATATGGTTCTAATTCTCAGGAAGATGAAAGGGATGTTGGCTTGACGGAAGTAACGCTGTGGTACATTGTGGTGTTGATATCTTTGCTGCTAATTTGGATTATTGTTTTCTTCTGTCTGCGAATTATAGCACTACGTATGTATACTTATATAAATATCGCCCTAACTATAACTATGAATAACTAGAGTGAAACCGTCACTGGATATTATGACGTTTGTATCTTTAAACGTAAATTATAATATGGTTATAGTTCAATCAATCATTTTATTAGAGCCTCGGTGGCCTAGCGGTACGCGCTTTAGACTTCCATTCGAGAAGTCCAAGTTCCAACCCCGCCATATACCAAAGAGTTTTTCTAACTTAAGTAACATTTTCTGAGTAGTCTTACGGTGAAGAAAAACATATTGAGGAAACCCGGATTCATTGAATTCGACCTCATCTAGGTTTGGGCCTGGTTTCCCTTCTGGTTTGCAGAGGTCTGATGGCAGTCGCTATGCATGAAAACTGGTGTCCTAGTCAAATCCCCTAGATTAGGTAGCCCACCCCATTATCATCTGGTATAATACGCGATATGGCGAAGATGAAAGAAAGAAGTGCTATTAATCATCATCATAGCGTTGTTTTACAGATTTTTCTTGCATTCAAAAATGGGACACAGGTTTCATTTCTTTTTTTGCCATTTTGAACAGTCTTATAGTGAGCACATTGATACGTTTGTCTTATTCGTTTCCTGGATCGTAGAAGTCTTATGGTTTTATGGCATTAAACATCTGTTACCCTCGTAGCGTCTAGGCTACATTTGATGAAAAGCCCTTGTTCTATACTAATAGTATAACACAGCCGAAGTTTGGATAATGTCCTTACTCCTTAATAGTCTAAACTCTTTTCTTAACTGAGAATGCAAAAACAAGCTTAGATTACATTTTCGAACTGAATATTCTGATAACCCAAATATCATCTGTTTACCGGTTTACTGAGTTTATGGTAGTAGAGTGCTGTGCAGCAACTCGCTCGTTTCAAGTAGAAAACCGGCCGCCGCCTTACCTATACCTGCCGCCATAATGACATTGTCGTGTTCCAGTGTGGAGGGGCGGGTAGCCGGAAGACTTACAAATAAGGTTTAACAGCCCAACCACATGTTAGCGATGCACCTACTACATTTATGGTGTCTATTGTCCACGGTTGTCTCTTGCCATCAGAGGACCCGTGTGTCTGTTCACTGTCTTATCTCATAAAAAAACTTCAGATATCAATGGTAATACGCATCCCAAAAACTTAGGCAGATACTTAAACCTGATGGAAAATTTTCCGTTTGTCTTCTTCTATTCTTCTAAAATTCTAGAATTTCTTTCTATTCGATTTTACTAAATATATCGTCATTCACTGATTTAAAAAAAGAAATATTCTCATGCCCATGTTCCAAAAATAGTAGGCAGAGGAGCATGTGCACCCACGATTTGTCGACGATATCGGATGACAGATCCCATGATGTGACAGGAGGCAAGGCCGTCGCCATTTACAACGTACTAATCCAATCGCAGGCTATGTTTTGTTAGATAAACAGCTGGAAAACACATAAAAAACTTACACAAAACATGTAGGTACCCGGAAATCGAACCCGGGATCTCGTGAGTCAAAGTCGGATATTGACTCCTATCGAATTTATAATTTAGACCATTTTCGGATCTGGTGCAGATTTTAAATGATTAAAAAATTGATAATAATTAATCGCCCCAGTTGATAACGTTATTTTTGTGTATAAATGATAACTGAGATTTTTGGTAAATGTCGAACATTTCACTTTAACAGGAATATTTAATAACATTATCTTTAATATTAATCAATGAAACAAGGACATTGATTATTTGATAAAGGCTATATTTAATTCTACTTTTTATAGAGCAGTAAAATTTGGGATAACTTAACGATTTCCACTGAAAGAACTGTGCAACGATTTTTCGTTGATTTGCTAATTTGCTAATTAGCCGAACGTAAAGAAAATACGTAGTAGAAATGTAAAAAACTGAATGTTCGTTATGATACCTTCTATACATGTATACATAAATTTTTTTTATTTCATTCATATTTTAAAAAATACTTGACCATTGTCACTAACATTTATATGGAACATCATGGAAAGTATCCACGTTTGAATAAAAAAGTATTATCAAATCAGTTCCTCCAATCGAAAGTTCTAAGTTTTTCGATACTTGATATTTTTTTTTGTAATATGGAAAAAAGCTTATAGAATACAATACAATATTAACATCGTATTGATGAGACTGGGTCTTTCCTACCTTCGAGAACGGAACACGACAATGGTGAGCTCTGATGTGATAGTAGGAATTGGTAAAACGATGATACCAATCCGGGCTAGTTGTCGAAAAACTAAAAACTGTATACAAAATCGATGCTTGCCTTAAATCCGGCGGGAAATTTGACGGTTGGAAAGAAATAAATTAAACAATACTTACTACGAATACTACGAGTAGAGCTACTTGTTCTTCAGTCAACAAGTCTATTCAGTATACCTGAAAAGCATAACACTGCCTGGGATTGAATTTGTGCCCAATATGGCCACGGACTTGCAACTTGTCACATCATGAGATCTAATATCGTCAGCTTTTTGACCACAAAACGTAATAAATGTCATAAGGCCTGTAACATATTGACAGATAAATCATACAGTGTTAGTGTAAGATGAACGTCACGTTCATGACTATGTAGACACGTCAAATGAAATTATCTCCAGCTGTGCGGATAAATCATCTTTTTAAGGCTTGTTTTTGAGCTTAGTCCTCAAACCACCTAGAAGACTCCTTCATACATTGCGGTCCAATTGCGGTACATTCCATATGTTCATACACATATAACCATAATAAATCTAAAGTGTCTTAAATATTGAAAATAGACTATAAAGTGACTTAATATAAAATATAACGTTTAATTAGGTGGTTACTGAAATTATTTGCTCGAATAGAATAGAAAATATTTTATTTAACATAATATTTACAAGTTAATTATTATCAGTTCTTGTGATGCGTCTATATTCTAAAATTTACCAGTCCGTTCCGGCCACTCACCCAGAACATTCGGATCTTTGTGATCCGATATAATAAACATAGAAAACCCATTTTGTTCTGTTACAACGCTTATACCCTGTATCAGTAATCCGTATGATAATTTAAACCTAGAAAATGGCTATATATTTGTTATGTTATTATTTAAATGTTTAAAGCGTTACTGGCAGTCTAACAACTGTTTTAAGCTTACTACCTTCAATGAATAACCATAGTTAATATATCTTACTTGTAGCACTTGTAGACACAGAATAATATTCCCATCTCTTTCGTTTTGTACTACCGACCTTAAATTATATCGGACATAACCATTTAACAAAGCAAAATAGGCACACGCTATCTATAAAAACAATTCAGATTCCTTTACGTCATAGCAATAAAATGAGGGTAGCTTTCGAGCGACACTAATCGGCTAGAACATTATCGTATTGATAATAAAGCACTACTATAAATACTAATACAGTTACAACGTTTATTTACACAAATATGGACAGCGAAAAACATATTTTACGAAAGTGGATTTTATCATAAAAAATATATTTAAAAACGTTAATTTCACTTAGAAAATTATTTTAAAATCAACTAAACCTGTAAATAAGTACAATAAATAACTTGATTAAATTGAAATAAAATATAAATTAAATCTAAACAGTTTGAAAAAAGTGACTAATAAAACCAAGAACAGTTAAAAATAAATGAGAGCAATTTTAAAATAACTTATATTATTCATATGAAATGTAATTATTCATATGAATATAAAAAAGCTGTTATAAATTTGTAACATGTAAATAAAATGTAAAATGTACAATAAAGTGTGTATTTTAATAACGCAACTTTCGTTAAAACAAGAACATTGATATCGTCATTACAGTTACGGATTATAGTGTTAAAAATAACGTTTAAAAATTATAGACATGGAAACTAGCGAAGAAGTAAATGTATTTAATGACACTGATGCAGGTAACCGAGCTGCATTGAGTGATTTTGTGTGGTATATAACGTTTTCGTGTGTATCTGTAGTAGCTGTTATGATTTTAGCTGCTTTTGGAAGGATGTTACAATTAGGTAAGACTTAAAATATAGGCCGTATAAATTTTGGGAGCCTCAGTGGCCTAGTAGTACTAGCTTCGGACTTCCATTTCGATAGTTCAGGTTCGAATCCCGCCATGTACCAATGGGCTGCCATTAAATGAATAAGTTTTAAAGTTTTATGGCAACATGATTGATGTACAGTTAGTGGGTGTTGAAACATAAAATATATTGCTAAAGCGCCTCCCGGCGATTTACCTCCGTAAAACATATTTGATAAATTTCACAAATCAATCACTGAATCGGACTTGATTTTTCTGTATCGCCACCAGTGAGTCATTGCCGTAAAACTTTTAAGAAATCCTTATTATTCAACCACAAACTCAGTATTGATAAGAACCATATGAAAATCAAATTAGTGGTTATATATACAAAAAACAAAACCAAACCCATCACTGAAAACCGCATCAAAATTGGATTAGTAGTTTTGGAAATAAATGGCTACATTGGTCTGCGCATGCACGCTTGCACACACACACGCACGCACTCATGCAAATCAATTAATCAAAACTTAATTGCATTCAATATTTGCACGTCATTCAATAATACCTAACGTTCTTATAAGATTATAACTTAATCCTTATAAATAACGAAATTCCTAAATAATATTTATTAAATTCTCAAATCATTTTATTATTTTATGATTGCAAATTTCTATTTAGTTATCTCATATATTATTTTGATTTTTGAAAAATAGGTAATTTATTTTCTAACGAAACTATGTAACTTGTTCTGAAATTAACTTTTCAGTTAAGTCATTTTATTAGGATGCTTAACAAACAGAATAATTTGTTTTGATTGTAAGTCATGTCAGATAAGCAATAATTGAGTGAGTAGATATATCTTGGACAGCTAAATATTCATATCAGTCTTAAATTTTACAATCAATTTACGTCAATATGTTTATGGCCTAATCCCTTGCTCCAAATCTTTGTGTTTTTGTTGAAATATACACGCCCTCGTCTAGTGTTATCAGCGATGAACACTGAACATTAATTATTATCAGTATTCAGCCTTTTTTTCTTTATTGCTGATTTTATTATATCTTTACTTCGCTTTTGATATTAGATACACTGGTGGATACCTGTTGCCTCTAAATCATCATGCCTCTAAATCATCATTTAATTTTCGCATGTCGGTCGGACCGAAATATCTTATAACTGTTTTATTTTAATATTGTTATCCATATCAAACATTAATGTACCTGTAGTAAGGTCACTGTTGTGTTGACATATATTATTATATATTTTAGTAGTCACGGCAAGGCCTCAGGGCGTCATCTAGTGAGTAGATGACTGAAACGAATTGATTTATTCTATTAAAATTGTGATTTATACAACGATAAACTCAGAGTATAACCAAGTTTTATAGTTAAGGAATACTAACATCATAATGATAGACATGTGAAAGCCCACATTCGTGGTACTGCTAACTATTCTCGCTACCATAACAAAAGTGCTCGCTATCATCGAGTTCTTGTTTGGTGGGTATTGTAAATCAGGAAACTTTCTTACCTAAGGATATTAACATTTCCTGGAATTTTTGGTAAATTTATATTTTTTTCATTGACGAAGCGGTTTATCGTCGCTATTTAAGTTAAAGCGGTTTATCGTCGCTATTTAAGTTAAAGCGGTTTATCGTCGCTATTTAAGTTAAGTAATATTAGGATTTTTTCTGGGATAAGCGTGTGCGAACAAGTACACAGGTCTCCTGATCGTAAGAGACAACCGTAGTTTATATACATCATAGATGTTGTAGGTGCTCGTGGTCGGCCTGATGTACAAGTAGTATATTAATGTATTTATTTGTTGTTTCCAGGGCAGAAGACACGGAGTCCACAGCAGAGGCGGACGTACATGGGGTCTCGTCCGCGACAGTCGCTTACTCAGTCAGTCGAGCCAACTATTTTTGTCAGCCCCGCCAATTTACCCCCGCCGCCTAAATATGGTATTTACATATTTCATTAAATCAAACATATTTTACTAGAACTAGAAAGACTTAAGTTTATCTGTTCACTTATTTTTTTTTTATGATGAGACAACGAACAGGCACATGGTTCTCCTGATGGTAACAGACAACCGTAGCCTATTTACCATACCTAAGTACCATAGATGTTGTAGGTGCGTCTCTTTCTGTGGTCGGGCTGTTAGACTATAAAAGCAAGTCTATAAACTTCTCTACTCTTTTGCCGGAATACGACAATGTCATTAAAGCGGCAGGAATAAGTAAAAGGTGGTGGATCCTCACCCGGGCGAGTAGCTGCGCAGCACTCTACCACCAGTAGTCATATTGGATGTGACCCAGTAAACCTATGCTTGCCTCTTACGAGCTGCTTGGTAGGGATCTCCTAGTCTATTCTACACAGGGGACCCGAATCAACAGGGGGGAAATTAGTAACAATAAAATTAATTACATTAAATTAGCAACTGGTAAGATTTTAAATTATTAGTTACCCGAGCAGGTACCGCCTTACCTTTTCTTGCCTCATCATTGTCATGTTCCGGAAGGTTTACAACACACCGTTTATAGTGGATTTTATTCTGACACATGAAATGTTTAGTATCATAAGATCTAGCTGTTTTAAAATCTGTATTTTTCCTTACCAGCGTTATAAAATAATGTTTATAATAATGGTATCTAAAAAAGTCATGAGGAAACATAATATTGATTATTATGATTACTGCACGAAAATAAAACACGAAAAAAAAAACGATCGCGTCTTTTTAAATATGCTACAAAGTATATTAATAGGAAGTGCTATTATAGTGACTATCTGATGGAGAATAATTTTGTAACGAACAAATCTGATGTAGCCACCATGATACCACACCACATACACCACAGAAAGATCGTGGTAGTTTTCGCTTCGAAAGTATTAGAGAGCCTTGTTGACTCTGTTAGCGCTTCTAACTTAGTTTCCGGTAGTCCAGATTCGTACTAAGTATTCTTACAGTGAGGGAAACCTTTGCGAGGAAACCTGGATTTGTGCTTTTGGATTCAACCTAATCTAGGATTAGACCTGATTTCTGAGAGTTTATAAATACTGGCACTATTGGCAAATGTTCCAGATTAGGTAGCCGTCGCCAATATATCTGATATAAAAACGGGAATAGTCTAGGGCGAAGAAGAAATACTATCTAATAAGCCACCATTTCAATATTTATTTCATTACTTTACAGAGGCCATGGCTCCACCAAGCTACGAAGAAGTGGTTGGGATTCATTACCCAGCCTATCAACCACCACAGATCCAGCCAATCACACATCCAATAACATCAGCACTATCACAGGCGTCAAACTCAACGAGCACAGTGAATAACGCTAATAACGTTACTAGAAATAACGACGACGTTCCTGCTACTGTTATAACAGTAACAGCTGATGAAAGAAGAACCTCCGTAACAGTTGCAACTTCGTAATTTGAATGCTAGTCTTTGTTATCCAATTGTCCTGGTTAACATGCATTTATTGATTTAATGCGTGAAATATGTGATATAACGTCCTTTTATAATAAAATCAATTTACACAACCGCTGATATTTTCATAAATAAAACAAACGGTGAAGTAAAAAACCGTTGAGTAGCCAACATAACCAGTTTTTTCAAATAATGGTTTTGTTAATAACTAGATTCATTAGTGTTATTTGTAATAGAAATATTCATATAACTAATATGCATGTCACATTAGTACAATAAAACTTTATTTTGACACTAGTCAAAGTTGTAACTGAATTTATTTTAAATAGTTGTTAAATTACTTAAAATAAATCGCATATTCAACTGTAGCGATATGTTATTACATTTATAGTGAAATTTGTATTGAATTAAACATAAGTAATATAAAATAAAAAAAGACAGTTATGCTGTTATTTCAAATGTTATTTCGTACTATGACCAAATATAATATATGATAGTAGATATATCGATGAAGAAAAATTATCTTATAAAATTACTTTTGTTCGCCTACACAGTACAATAAATACCAATATTTTTTAAACGTCAACCTTAATAACATATAAAATATGCTAACATTGTACTTGATAGATTTTTATACAATTTCATGTCTCTTTTTTATACTTTTTATGCTATTAACAATCTAAAAAATTATTTTCGGCTTTGCTTATATAATGTTAACTATCTGAACGACAAATTCCAGCAAAATCTGCTTAGTGGATTCGGCTGTGCGATAATAGTTACCATCTGTTTCCATTACAAACAATTGAATAATGTAACCATGATTACAGTTATATTATTAATACATCGGTGTCAATTAATATTAATACAATTAATTATTAAATAGTATATGAATAATAATTACTAATGTTTCGTAAATTTTGTTCATATATGGTCAGTTAATTGTAAATATAAATAAAATATTGCTTGATAAACTTATATATTCAAATATCAGGCAATGTTTAAAAAAAATAACTGTTCCTGTTTTGTTATTTTTAATGTTAAATTTTATAACATTAAATAACGTTATAATTAGCATTAATAATTTTCAGTCTTCCCTGAGGACGTAAGACTGATTTTTATTACGTAGTATAAAGACATAATGACAATTTTGTAAACACAATAACAATCATGAAAACTATCTTTCTCTCGCTCGTACTCGTAGTATGTTAGGTATAATAAGAAAGAGAGGAAATATGATTGTTAATGTTAATTTAGCAAAAATTGCCTTATTTATATACCTTTGTAAATATGTATCAGATAACAATATTTGTAATAAATTAGTTTCTAAGCAATATCTGTTTTATTTGTCAATATACTCGTATTATATACGAATTTATTTAGTTTAGCACCAAATTTTTTCAGTGAAAATTTTTTCAAGATCAATATAAGTTTTCTTCTTTCAGCGTCAGTTTGTTTGCAAAAAATAGTGACGAACGAGGCTATGGGACGACGTTGGCATAACGATTTACTAATTCCTGCTGCCATAACGTCTCCGAAACCGTCGTGTTTGTATGAAGAGATTAATGAACATGGAGGCTAGGCAAGTGTACAGGGATCGTGATACTTGGCACTCGATGTTCTCTGTCGATACTGCAGAGGGTCTGGCGTGAAGATATGTGCATTATGACAAATTTCTGTTCAATCCCATTGTTATTTTGGTCGTTTCTTACATTCAAATGTGGGAACCCAATACCACTTACCTAATTATTGTATTTTTCCATATTATGCACAGTATTCAGTATCTAATAATTATTATTAAAAGGCAGTTTATACTAGCCCTGATGATGCTGTAATAAATAAAACCGGTAGTATAATAAGTTTCTAGGACCCTCAGATATAACTTGTTTTATTTTGGGTAAAATATTTTGTTTCAGGCAGTGTTAGCAAAAGTAATCTAATGGTTTCAGTGGTCACATTTGAACATTTAAATTACATTAATTTATGAATGCTCTTACGGTGAAAGAAAATATTTGTGAGGAAGCCCCCAAATCCCGTAGTTAAGTAGCTGACCCCGATATTATTTGATTCTAGCTGTGTGGTGCTTTGGCCACGTTTTTATTTAATTATTTTATTTCATACATTTTTAAAATAAATATCTAAAATTAAAGTAGTAAATTTCCTATTACACCAGGTGTCTGCCAGTGATAGTCCCGTCAAAATCGGTCTAGCCGTTTCGGAGATTAGCGAGTACAAACAAGTAGACAGATAGGCAAAAATTTCAAAAAATATGATTTTAGGTATATGTACCTTTTAAATGCCATTTATTAAAAAGCGGTTATTTCAATATTACATACAGACATTTAAATTTTATTTATGTGTATAGATAGAAACGGGATATTAATACCAGGTAGAAATTTTTCTTCTTTCATTACGTTATTGTTTACCACTTTCGTGTTCTAATGAGAGTAGGGTAAGAAACCTTAAATTAAATTAAATAATTAAAACAATACATCGCTACGTCCATATCCTTGAAGGAC
The DNA here is from genome assembly GCA_018236625.1 of Lasaia peninsularis. Lineage (NCBI taxonomy): Eukaryota > Metazoa > Arthropoda > Insecta > Lepidoptera > Riodinidae > Lasaia > Lasaia peninsularis. Next base: position 12,211 of record DVZL01002540.1, read on the forward strand.
TAGGCAGAGGGACATACTATTATATATACTCACGATTAGCTAACGATATTAGGTCAGGTGATATAACAGGTGGCAAGTTCGTCGCCATATCAGACACAAATTTAATCTGAGGCAACCTTTGTTTTCAGAAAAAAAAAGACCTGGAAATCGAACTGGTTCTTGTGCATCAAAGTCGGACACCGACTTTTCTTGGCAACAGAGACGATTATTATAATTACTTATTATCATTTATGGAAGTAGGTGCTTAAAAAGAGCATGCCACAATGGTTCGTTTATTAGGAAAGGGTGAAAGGAGAAAGGTTGACAAAACAGATATACAATGCGAATGTGGATGGCTATAGGTTCTCGAGAAAACCTTGATATTCCACAATCAAATAGCTCATGTAATATGCGAGGGTTGTGTCAAGAGTCTTCAAATCAGCATTTTAGTATGAAGAGACTGATAAACGTGACAGGAATCTAGGCAAGTACGTTGAAATCATGACACTTGGCATACGATACTCTCGGCCTACCTCGCAAGCGATCTGGCCTAAAGACATGTATCTATATACTAATATTACAAATCGAAAATAACATCTACGCTTTCACGCCTAAACCACTAATTTTTAAATTAATATAGGTTTAGTACAGAGATAGAGTTGACCTAAAGGAGGGACATGTTTTTCATGCAATAAGTCGGAAAAGGATCAGTTTTTTTGAAAGTTGTCTATGTTATTTAAATAATTCAAGCGGGCGGAGCCGCGGGGAGAAAGTTAGTATTTGCATAAGTAGGTATTTAAAACATGTTGTTCTTGTTTGACCAGACCTTCATTAATTTTGATAGGCCCTTTTTTCCTAGATCAATAAAAATATTTCTGATTAGAATTTCATATCAGTATTAGAAATAAGATATTTATAGATATTGAAAGGAAATATATAAACGGAACAAACTATTATCAGAGCCCTGATAAGGTCTCCAGTCTCACCTAGATAATGTGTTTTATATAAATCTGTAATGCATTTGTTAATAGTCTAAATTGCATTTTAATGTAAACTCTATAGCCTTTTAATAAAGGTTAAAGTCATTTGTTTATCTAACTTTTATATGCACAAAATCGTAAAAGAGTTGTTTGTACGTTGATGATATAGCTGAAAATATAAGTAGGACTTTAAATCACTTGGTAATCCATTTTTAGAATTATAATTTCCATGCCAACACGATAAAACTACTGAATCAATTTTGATGAGGGTCGGATTTCATAAGGAATCGATTTTAAGTAATTTTTTAATCAAAATCGATTCAGTAAAAACCATACTTTTTTTTTATTAAGAAGATAGCGAACAAGGACATGGTATTCTTAATGTAATAAACTTATGTTCACTTTTAAATACCATAGATGTTACAGGCGCGTTCCTTTCAAGTGTCCGAGGAGCTAGGACTAGAATGGAAATCTAGCTTTTTCTATTTTTTTATAGAAGAGGAGGAAAATGGGCAAGTGAGTCACCTGATGGTGAGTGGTCACTGCCGCCCACGAACACCAAAATGTGCATTTCCGATCTATTAAGAATGAGTATGCTCTTTTCTTGAACCTTTTATTTCAGATAGGAACATGACTATGCTAAACACCGTCATTACGACAAAAAAAACAGACACTAACATTAGTGAATGTGTTTAACTGAATCACTTACGTATTTTGTATACACTTTTCTCAATTCTCTTTAATAAGAATTAGTTTTCTTTCAGACACACATGGTCGTGTAAGTCTCTTACTATAGCCACACTTTACCTTGTTCTAATTATCGCTCAAACTCCTTTTCTATTGAAGCTTCGCGTCTAAAGAATGACCTTCCTTCTCACTTGAAGCAGTTGCATTCAAAGTTTTCTTTCAAAAGACGTGTGCGTCAACTATTTCTCTTGGTATTATTTTGACAATACTAAACACTAATTTTCATTTTATATAATAAAATAATATTATATAAGTCCTTGTATTTATTGTTTTTTTTATTGTGTATCTCATTATATTGTTTATTTTCTATGCATCTGCCATTATTGTTTCTTTCTTTCTGTTGGTAAAAAAGTTGGATAATAGTAGAGAATGCTATACGCATTAAGCCCTACGGCCAGTCCGATCATCTAATCGCATCAACTAGTTGATCAGAATGGAACTCAATTGAGTCATTCTTTCCTATTGAATCAACTAATTAATTTGTTAATTAAGTAATCCATTTCTTATTTTTCTTCATTCCTTTCGAATCAACTACCCACAAATAATTATTTGAAACTCTCTGGTTATGATGATGACATTATGAATCTTTTAAAATTCACACAACAAAATGAAATAAAATAGAAAGACAGAATTTTGACATAATTACCGCCATAACATCTGCGAATATATTTGGGGTTCCGTAAAGATTTAACATGAACTCGTGGTTCTATCGACAGTATCCCTACCGTTAGGTACAACGAATCCGGAGTAAAAAATAAAGCCCGTCATAATATACATAATATCACGGAGACAGAAAAAAGCATTTTAAATTCGTATTCATACGAATATAATTAACTTACTTATAAATTTGGTACTACACTAAGTACCTGTATAAATATTAACACTGTATCTTAATTTTTCAAGAGCATTTCCAACAGAGATCTCTCCAGTTATTAATAGCATCATGGTCTGTCTAATTTAGTCGTCTCGAATTATATATTATTTTTTTTCATACAAGAGGAGACAAACGGGCTTGTGGGTCACCTGATGGTAAGTGATCATCGCCACCCACGAACACCCGCAACACCAGAAGTATCACAGATGCGTTGCCAACCTGTACAAATGAGTATGCTCTTTTCTTGAAGGTTCCTAAGTTGTATCCGTTTGGAAATACCGCTGGTAATTCGTTCCACAAAGGTGTTGTTCGAGGCAAAAAATGCCTTAGGAATCGCACGGTTGAGGAGCGCCACGCATCAAGGTGGGAGGCGTGGAATTTTAAGCTCTGTCGGGATGTCTTAACGTGAAACTCAGCGGCAGGTATCAAATCAAACAACTCTTCAGAGCATTAATATTTAAATTAAACGGGTCAAAACGCGTACATAACTTACTTGTTTTATATATCTCGACGTTTCGATCCTGTT